>OOFC01001724.1:0-10953 GCA_900323345.1 Pseudochromis fuscus | reverse complement strand
CTCAAGTGACATATCCTGACAGTTATCAGCTACAAAAGTATTTATGGAACTTTTTTTTTTTTTTTTTTTACTATGTCTCAGTTTTCACAGGAAGCAGACCTGTAAACAGATTTTGATGTGTAAAATTGGCAGAGTTGCTCTTCAAGCAGACTTCTGTTTTTCTGAACTGGTTCATCTGTTGATTTTTGACTCTTGGTGTTTTGTTTCACCACTGCATCTGTTCATGCATTTAATGATTTAAAGTACAACCAAAGCTAAATATATATAAGTGATATAAATCCAGGTGATGTGACATATTCACGCTCGAACATCTATGTATAAATCTGCAGACACAGGCAGGTTATGGAGAGTTTCGCTGTCTGAAAGTTTTAAATATTGCAATAAAAATATAAGTATCAAATAAATTAAAAATGTAGAGCTGAAGGCATGTTTAGAGCATTTATAAGCACAGTATTTATTGCTTGGAGGCCGATCTAAACTCTTTATATTGTTGCCTGTCTAGACACCATGTCAGTTTTTATCTCTAGATGATGTGTGTGTGCCTCATCAGATAAGGTGCAGCCCCACTTGTCTGGCTAAATTAACTTAAAGCATTAAGCTGCTACTTGAAATTGAAGTCGTAACCTCACATTGGAAAATCTACCCAAAAGTCTAGTGATAGTCTGACCAAAGATCAGACACAGTACTTGACTCTGAACGTCACCTGATGCCTACAGTGCATCTCTTGTAAAAACAGATTACTGCCTCACTGCATAGTTTGACTAAAGTCGTTTGTCCTACTTACTACTTCAAGTGTTTGTTTGATTTCCTGATCGTACAGGATTAAAAGCACAAAGGTGTGACAGACTATGAGCTGGATTTAAACCCTTACAGCAAAAAAAAAGCAAAGTTTCCTCAAGAGAGTCCACCTCATCATCACAGCTCTTCATCAGCTGCTCAGGCGGCTCTCTGATGTGATAGTGTGTAATGTACGATATGTTACTGATGAATATTCAGAAAGAGTCTTGCTCAAGGACAATATAGCAGGGTAGGGGGTGGTAGCAGCATACATTAGGTTAAACTGAGCTAAAATAGCAGGTGTTGAAGCTAAATGGAAAAGCACCTCGGTTGGTGTGATTGCAGTGCTACAAGTGCTGCTGAGAAGATAAAAAGCAGTTCAGGAAGTGTATTTTAAAGTCCTTGAAAATTCAACTACATTAAATATTCACAACTAATTCAACAACAATCCCAACTTTCAAAATGTCACTCCGGGCTGAGAATTTCTTATGACATGTTTAACAGTTAAAACATTAATTCACCTGCTTCATAAGGATGGTGTGTAACTGCTTTGCTGTGTTGCTTTATTTTGAAAAGCAGAAGAGTGCTGGAGATGCTCCTGTGCCTGCCTGACCACATGGAGGATGAAGTTATTTATGTTGCTGAGCTGTTCCACACACATCTGCACACCCAGGAATTAGTCTTGTCCTCAACATACACAGTCGTTACCAAAGGCAGCTGTAGCCACTTCATACTCTGCTTCTTCAGCACTTTACATGCAATGTATCATATGTGATTGTACCTACTACATGACACGACAGGACACCATGTTGTGCCCAGTACTAACTCATACCTTATTAATGACCTGGACGAACTTAGGGTCTTATTCCAGTTAAAAGCAATAGATGCTACTTACTGTATTGGAATTTCTCACTCAAGAATCAGTCACGTTAGAGTTACAGTATAGTCTGCTTTGTTAAGCACAACACTGCTCTTTAGTTATTGGCAGGATGGTGATATTCAGGTCCCTGCTAATCGATGTTCAAGCCCATTTGTTGAATTGTTACAATGAGGTGATTTTTCACTGGAAAAGGCTGCTGCAGCGTTCGACCTGAGTTGTTCTTCATCTGCCTGGGCTGTGTTGTTGTTACGGTTAGCTGGCTCTGTAGCTCAGTGGCACATTTAACTACTTGGCTAGCATTTCTCTCTCTATCTGGATATATTCCCTATCTGAGTGGTTCATTACCCACTTTTCTTGATATCCTGCAGTGTCACACTATTGTCCTTCCACCTGCAGGTATACTCTCCGTCCTTTCAGCGTTACTGGCCCGTGACAGTAAAGTGCTGAACTTGCCCCCCCTTTACTCAAGCTCCGTTGAACTACAAGTAAGTGGGCATGTTTAATGAATACCGAAACTTTCTCTGATCTCAGTGGGGATCTTTATTGGCAACATTTGGTCCTTCCTATTCCTTTAGGGGGGTGGTGTTGTGATGTGGACCTGTCTCACTCTTTCAGCAGTATTACTGAGCTTTCTGGTTCCTGTTGCAGCCAAGCTGGGGAATACACTTGGTGTGAGTCTGTCATTTCACAATGTTGAAGCTTTTTAGCACATTAAGATGATAGACAGGGCATCATTATTATCTCGACAGGTAGGTGGCTTAACATAAAACGTGGTGTAGATTTCAAGTCCCTGCTCAGGATGACTGTGATCTCTGTTTTCATTTTGCATCCACAACAAGTTCAAATTTTAATTTGCACTTACCTGCAAAACAAATAACATTTTCATGAGCCCGTGCTGCGCTTTGTGTTTAATCCTAATTAACAATTAAAAACTAAATACATTTTTAATGATTATGCTAACACACTGAATTGAAATGTTGTACATTGTTCCTTCAACATGTTAACATTGTGGCAGTAGCCTTCACACAGCCTCACTGAGCCTCTAGCAGCAGACTCACAAGCTGTGTAGAAATCACCACCCTATTGTTCCCTGTGCAACACAACACAACAACTTATTGTCATTGTGTGTCAGAGATGATAGCAAGGTGGCCGGTTGCAGAGAGGTAGCCCAAACAACAATTTCATAGGCAGAATCATAAAATCATGCAAAGTTTGTATTTTTTTAACCTTGGGTCACACAGCTACAATCTAACAGAAGATACCACAGTTACGAGTTGATCTCTGGCAGCAGGAGAAAAATCATTTTACTGTCAATTCTTCTTGTGTCTCCTTTTTTGTATTTGTGCAAAAAACCCTAGCAAATCTAATTACTGGGTAAAAAATACTGCCATGTCCACCCTGTGAAACTCACAGTATATCTTTAAGACAACACAACTAGAATCTGTATATCAGAGTGTTTCAAGGCCAAGCAGATCATCCCTAATGTATGATCTGCCTCTGGGATGTCTCTCGCTGTCAGCAAGACGGAATCTCAAATAAAATGTTGAGAGCCAGTGCATGTGTGAAACACCTTCAGACCAAGGCAATTTTCCCTGGAAGTCAGGGAGAGTAAAAAATAAATAAAACTGAACCACCCTCTACTGTTGGTATCACAAACAAACGGGTTTTGTTTTCACTCAAAATTCTCCACACAATGAATTTGAGTATCCTGAAGACGGGTTGAAATCATTTCATAAAAGATTTTTTGGTGTGTATTGTTAATTTGTTTTAATACAGAAATTATAGGGAAGTGGCATCATCATGCTTGAGGTAGGTCCACACCGTCCTGTACACCACCATCAATAGTTAAACATCCACCAAGCCAACAGGTTTACAATTTTGTATAATAGATCGAGACAGTTTTCATGTTTTCATCGCATTAGAGATCCCTCACGATATCATTTTAATGTTGTTTTCCCTAATTTGCTCTCAGTGGTTCGATTGTGTACTTTTGTTCTTTTCCAGTAGCCAGAAAACTCACTCAAGCCTTCCCCCCTCCTGAGATGCACTGTATATGCTGTACACAAAACACAGGGAATAATGAAATAACAATAACAAGCTCACAGCTTTATTTCGCCATGCATCGTCTATGCCAATAGATGAAAAACTCACAGGGTGGGGAAGTATTTTTAGTAACGTGCTTATCCTTTCCTCTCATCCTCCCTCCCCTGCATCCCTCACTCTCACACACAATGTCTTTGTCCCTGTCTTTTGCATTCATCTTATGCCATTTCCCCCTCTCACTCAGGCTCTTTGCTTCTATCTCAGCTGGATATACCAGACGTCCCTTTAATTCGACACACTAATGTAATTCGCCTTCTCTATAATCATCCATTTTCCCGTTTTCATGCCCTCTCCCCGAACTTGAGACACGTCTTGTGGATTGTATTTCACAGCAGTATAGCAGACTACATCAGTTTCCATTTAATTTATTCACTATTTGTTTAGACGCCCCGTGCTGATCTGCTATGAATCAGCATAGCTTAATAGAAGCAACTCTCGCTGACCAGGTTAAAGTGAATATAATTACACATGGATCTGAAACTACAATTCAATATTCTGTTGTGAATCAAATGAAAATAAATCGGAGTTCATACAGCGCGTGTTTAGCATCACAGGATTACAGAGGAGCATGTATCATACAGGCACACAAGCTGAAAACAGTGAGTGCTCTCAGATCGCTCAGCGCATCTGTAAATAGACGTTTTAGTGATGCTGCCATCAACAAAACAATTTGTAGCAATGTGTAATGCTTAGATTAAAAACTATATATTTTTTTAAAGATGCAGACAGTCATTGTTCTCACATGAAATCTCTCATGAAATTCCAGCTGTTACTCATTTAGTGCTTCATTTATGATAATTAATTGGTAAATAATTTCATAATGTTTAAGTTGCTCCTTTCCTGCACTACTTTTTCTTTATATATTTTAAGTTTCTGAAATATATAAAGGAGCATCTTGTTGATATATTTTTGGGGTTTTTTGTCACAGTTTTTTTGGAATAGAAAAATTCCTTAAACAATCAACCACAACATAATAATTTGTAAAGATGTCAGATACTGTTACACAGAATTCAGCCTTGGTATCGCTTTGGTTTTCTATACCGCAACTTAAAGTATCTTACTTTGGTGTGCAAGCTGATCTGGCAGAGTGAAAATCATGTCCCAATGTGACCTCAGACGAACCTGATTGGATGAAGAACAAGGCGAAGAAAGCACAGAGATCAGAGAAGCAGAGACTTGACATGCGACACAAACATTTACTCCCGAAGGCACACATGATTATGAAACTGAACAGTCTTGATAAAAGTGTAAAGTGTTTACAAACAGATTTTTCATCTGTGACAGAGCGATGTCTCTAAACTACGCTGCAGATATCTGGAATTATGGCACATTCATGTTTGTATGTGCTGTTATTTAACAAGACCGCTGAGGGTAGAAAACGCCCAAAATAAGATAAATCCTTTATCCGTTTTTTGCTTTTATGTTTGCCAACATTTATTCTTCAGAAATTGTGTTTTGCATTTTGCACAAAGGTTTATTTTTGTGCTGCACCATTATTTTTATTTCCCGGTTTTCATCATGACAAACTGGCAGCTCAGATAATTATAAGACACAATCTGTACTTTCATTTAAAGCTGAAACAATAAAACTTATGCAAATCCAACCTGGCTGTGGTAGTTTATTATTCTTTAAATTTAAATTATTCTATATTAACAGAAGCAGGTACCAGAATTACTGCTGAGTGTATTTGTTAATCCACTTACAGAAGTGACAGATGGTACTGAAAGCAAGTCTTTCTTTTTGTGTTATGCACCAATTGTAAAACATAGTAATACTACATGTTTCCTTCTCTGAGGATCCAACAACACTCCTCACACATTTAAGCAGAGTATAAATGAGAGTAAGCATTGTAAGTCAGAAATCCTGGCAATCTCAGCGCTGCCTCCGTCCTGTCAGCACTGAGCCTCTGGTGGAGGGGTTAAGGTTGGAGCTCCAGGCTGAACCCAGCAGTCGAGAGCCCGCCCTCAGGAGAGGGAGTCAACATGGCAAGGGCACCAAACACATTCAGGATGCATAGGTGCCATTTATCATGGTTGACAACTGCACCTCTCAGTGCCATTTGGGTTTATTACCGGTACATTTCTCCCCACATAATGATGTTTTCCTTAGCACTTGTCCTCTGAGACTGGCTTCAATGAAAAACTGCAGTGGAAACATCAAGGTGACAGTTTTTTCCCCGTCTTTTCCTCTTTCATATGAAGTTTGCTTTGTATGACTTCTAAGGACATGGAAATAAAACAAAGAGAAATCCGAGTTTCTTATTTCTGGTTACAAGTTTTAGGGACATTCAGTACCTGAGGATTTCGGCCTCATATCAGCAGCCATGCAGCAGGAACTTAAAGCTCGCATACACTGGTGCTTAAATCTCTAATTGGAGTAGTACAACCTTTCAGGTTGCTCCACAGCAAGGTTTGAATTTCCCCATATGAATATGTGCTCAAAATATGAATTCCACAACTGCTTTCGATAAATAAATAATTTGAACAAGAAAATGAAATATGCTAAAATCTGAATACATCTATCAACAAACACAGCAAAAGTAGTGATTGACCTTGGAGCTACAGGCACATTACACCCCCTCTACTTCTTCTTTAGATTCTGCTTCCCTGAAATATGTTTTCCTTTACCTTCTGTTTGTGACTGGATCAGCTGTATTAATATGTGCTATTGATTGATGTGTATTCTGCTCATTAAAAGATGCCGAAAAAGACTTTGTTAGCAGGTTAATTGCATCAATATTCACTTGAGTTTGCTTGTTTACTTTAAAAAGTTTCATGATGGAAAAATAAACACATCTAAAGATCCAATATAAAGTCAACTTTACATGAGTTTTTGCAGGTAGGTGGAGGAAGCAGCAGAAGTTGAAATGGCCTTGACACTGGATGTCACTTGCCTTATTGCCTCGGGAGAACTGAGGTTACTGTCAATGGAAATAGGTTATCTCTGCTATCTTATAATAGAGTCACTGTCTAACTTTTGAATATGTGTGCACAATGGGAAGTGCTCACAATTTGATAATGAGGGACTGACACAAGAGCCTGATTTTTACCATGCTGGAAGTTTTCAACAGAGTTTCCAAAAATGTGTTTGCTACACTGTAAATATGTCATGTTGTGTTTGTCCACACATGATACAGAAACATAGGGAACTAAAAGACAAAATAGATGCATTTTTATTGCTGTACGTCATAACAATGTGAAGCAATGCTGCATTCAAACACAGGTGTTACAGTCTGGAGTCAATACCAAAGATCCACAAGGGTTTCTTTTATTTTGAGTCAAATTAGTTCCAGTATTCAGAGTGACAAGAAATCTTTGTTCAGTAAAAGGCTTTTGAAAAAGTCAGCAAGTGGCTCAACTTCAAATTTAATAATATTAATCTGCTTCTCAAAAACTATTAAATAAACACCACGAACCATCAGTGACACAACACAATTGACACTATTCCCATTTTAAAGAAAGCATAAAAGACTATCATTATAAATCATTAATGGCAGCCTCAAGCTATTCTAATGTTTGGCTGCCAAAAGTAGAGCAAAGCCGATGTTGAGGAAATGTGTAATACAGACATATTGTACAAGCAGACGAAATCACTGTTGGTGAACAAGTAGTCAAATTACTTTTGTTTAACTGCACATATGATTTGAAAGTGAAGAATTTTTTTATTTAACCCTTGTCATTTTTTGCAGCTTTTCCTTGTGTCAGATTAAAATAAGCTGAGGCCTCGTAGGCTGCACTTGTCAAAGTTAAACAGGAGTTTTCTTGAAGGGGTTATGTGATGCACAAATCTCCTTTCCCAAAAAGTTTCTTGAGATGCCGTTGAAGTCTTCCTTCATTTGGATCTGACATTTTTTTATATATATATATATATTTCTGATGTTCCATGAAATTTTCGAGCTCCGGTAAGAAGAAGAGCAGCACAGGTCATGATGCAAATTGATTCATCCTGCATATCTATTGTCTTATCTGAAGAGCATATGCACTTTATCTTTGTCAGCTAACTCCTAATCATAGCCTTAGAGGAAGGATCTCATTAGCACAAGCCACATTCCCTTTGCCTGTGAGATGGAGCCGATCATTATCTTTTGTTGTGGCGATGATGATGCTGGTAGTGATGATGGTGATGAAGATGAGGAACTGCTGATTGATTTGTGCCAGCGGGTATGATCTTTGTTCTCAGAATTAAATATGTTCTTTCAAATGAAATTTATTTTCTGCTTCTGGGATCCATCATAATGCTGAAATCAATATTTAATATCTTTGGATCAATGTTATGTGGGGTTTTATTTTGCATTGGGTCTGTCAGTATTGCAGAGTAATAATGTGCAATAGTAAAAGATTAAGAAAAGTACTAATATTGTGAATGTATCACACATGTGTCATTTGAGAGTATGTCTTTAAATTCTTTCATTTAGTGGATGTCACATGTGCAGGTTTTGTTCTCTCGATCTCTCCTGGTTTGAAAATAGATGCATGGAATAAAACAATGCTATATTATTTTCTATTGTAAAAGTGCAGGCTTGATAGGATAATTGCTGTTTCAGGTGACTGTTTGTTAAACCCCAGAGTCTAGCAACTCTAAATGGGAACAACAGGCCTGTCCGTTTTTGTTAATGACCATTTTGGTTTGTATAAGAACAAAACTCAAGTTGCTCAAGACTGTGGATCATCCAGGATGGTGGTACTCAACCAGTTCACACAGTTTTAATGCTAGTGTTAGCTGCATGTGACAGTGGTGGCTGCTTTTTAATTCTTTGCGATATCTAAGACCCCTTACATATTATGAAATCTGAATCAGATGTTAATGTACACTGCATTGTTGGTTATGCAAGCTTTTCAACTGCAGTAACAATGGAGATCAGGGCATCAGTCATTTGCAACGTATCTCCAGAAACAAGGGTTAAGTTCCCCCCTCTGTACATGACAGGAGATACTGTAAAGGTATTATGAGATGCTGGTTAGCATGGGAGCACCAGAGGGGAAGGGGAAGTGAAAGTGTTGGGGATAGGCGGATGAGCAGTTATGTGCCCACAAGTTCAAATGAAATCTAAGCCCTCGCTTCCTGTGGTTTTATTGTTTAGGACAAGGTCACAATTTATTATTTATCTTGTGAAGGAAGTGTATTCCTGTGGTTGTTGCCTTCGTAATTGAGTCATCACTGCCTGAAAACATAAAGGCAAGGCCATTTTCTATCCACACTTTAATAGGATGCTCTGCTACTCTCTCCTGTCTTTAAAATAAGCAGCGCAGAGCGCAGACATACTGTCAACATCGCACTGAGTCACCATAATTATAGCAAGGTCTCCCCGTTCACAAGTACACGCTCATGTGACTGCAGTCATCTTTGCCTCAGTCAGATGCACAATATGTAGGCTACAGAACAGCAGATCAGTGAATGGCACGCTGACTCTTACACTTGTGTGATCTGCAGTGGGGTGCTGTTTTATAAAAACAAGATTTGCAGGTTATTGATTTTCAGCCAAGATATACTGTCTACCATCCCTGCAATAATGTGGTTTGAATAGGTTTGTTTTCATTAAAGAGTTACAGAGAGTGATAATCTACCTACTTGAGGGACACAAGAACCAAGTGATGAAATTCAGTAAGTAAGTGCACAGTTTCACAGACATAAACAATACTAGGTGTTAACACAACCAGGGGGCAAAAGACTGCCCCCTGGTTGGGATGACGTATTGTTTGTAAGTTGAGTCAATTGCAATAAAATGTCATTTCATAGAAAAATCTGTTATGACACGGCTACTTTACGGCCTGCAGAAATGTAGAAGAAAAAAAAATAACCGCCAGTGTCACTGTAAATATACATTACACTACATGTCTGATAGCTCATTAGCGTGGTCTGAGACAGAGATGGATACGACCAATGATATCAACAGCCTAAGCAGCTCAGACTGTGCTGATTACCTCAAGAAAGTGGTCCTCAGTAATGGTGAGAAATTACCAGACCCATATAATATTCCCAGCTGTGGCTTGACATATACAGTTATGTCATAGAGAAGGCCAGTGTGTACACAACTTTAGGACAATTTGCGTGCATATAAATCTTTAGACATGTATAAGTATGTACTTTGTGGTAATGTGCAAAATTTAAAGTTTTATGACACGGGTTCAGTGTTTTGTGCTTTGAGAACAGGTGTCCTGTCCAGCCAGAGACATGGACTTAAGACAAAATGCATGGGTGTATGTGCACAGGGATCTCGGGTACATCCTAACCCAGGGCTCTGCATTCCTGGTCCTCGAGGGCCGCTATCCTGCATGTTTTAGATGTGTCCCTCTTCCAATACCCCTGCTTCAAATGACCAGCTCATCATCAAGCTCTGCAGAAACCTGATAACGATCCTGGTCATTTGAATCAGGTGTGTTGGAAGAGGGACACATCTACAACATGCAGGATAGCGGCTCTTGAGGACCAGGATTGCCCACCCCTCTCCTAACCACTAAGTCCACATGCATGGCAGGGTAAGTCTCACACATTATCCAGCTCATGTTGGCAAACAAACATACCAGACATGATGTGGGCGCTGCACAGACTCTTTGGGACCTTAATCTGCCCTTTAACGGCCTGGAGCCATAATCTTCTTCATCTGGCAAATGGATGAGATGATAATGGATACTAGAAAAATTTATTTCCTGCAGAAAATGCGTGTGAATGCTGAAAGCTAGAAAAAAAAAGGCTGAAAATTGTATGACAAAATGTATAAATAGTTGAAAAAGTAGAAAAAAGTAGAAATAGTTGGTAAAAGTTGAAAATAGTAGAAAAAAGTAGAAATACTTGAAAAAAGTTGGGAAAAGTAGAAACAAGTAGAAATTGTTGAAAAAAGTTAAAAAAGTAGAAATAGTTGAAAAAAGTTGAGAATAGAAAAAGGTAGAAACAGTTGAAAAAAGTTGAAAATATTTTTTAAAAAATGTAGAACTAGTTAAAAAAGCTGGGAAATAGTAGGAAAAAAACAAAAATAGTTGAAAAAAGGTGGAAATAGTGGGAAAACTTAGAAATCCATCCATCCATTTTCTATACCTGCTTATTCCTCACTAGGGTCACAGGGGTCTGCTGGAGCCTATCCCAGCTGTCATCGGGCAGGAGGCGGGGTACACCCTGGACAGGTTGCCAGCCTATCGCAGGGCTAACATATAGACAAACAACCATTCACACTCACATCCACACCTATGGTTAATTTA
>OOFC01001723.1:0-11709 GCA_900323345.1 Pseudochromis fuscus | reverse complement strand
ACTGCAGGGTAAACAGAGGAGGTAACCCTCTAATGGTCACTTCAATCTCTTGACCTGACCTCTGTGGTCATCTCTTAAAACAAGAAGTGGTGTAAATCTGTCCTAATGTCCGAGACACTGGTGGCACAGGAAAAAACAACATTGTGGACACAAATCTGCCTAGGACATTAAATTATGAAACATTATTGATAGCTGGGGTTGAAAAAATCCACTTTAATCTAAGAAAACTGGTAATCTCTAACTTTCTGGTGCAGCAAACCCTGAATATTAAATGAAAAATTGAAGTATTTAGGCATGTTACAGATGATTTGTCACATTACTACAAATTATTTCACATTTAACATTTTTGTTTTTCAGAGAAAGAACACATGAAAAAGTTAATATTTACACATATATACATATTTTCAGGGGGGAAAGAAGTGCCACTAATTCCACTTTAGCACCCACCTTCTTCCTCCTGACAGTCCGGCCTGGATGTTGTCGTTAAGTTGACCAGACGTGAACTGTTCTGCGGGAGAATCGCATGTTTGCCTGAATCTATTTGATGTCCCTGGGAGATGTGTGTGATTGACATGCATTTCCAAATGACGGCAAAAGAGGAGCCCCTTTGAAGTTCATGCAGTAATGACCAAAGCCGAATAAAACAGCTGTAGAATGTTAAGCAGGCGGTGGAAATGTGAGGTTAAGCAGACTTAATCAAGGTTGTGACGGAAAGACTTTGAACTCGGTGGGGCTGTAATTTCTAATTGACGCGAGGCTTTAGTGATGGATAGAGAGAAATGTGTTTGAAGAACAAGCCTGCGCGGTGAAAATAAATAGTGTCGGTTTATACCTCTGCCACAAATGGTGGTGAAAAGCTCCACGAAAAGCACGAAAAGTGTGTTTTTCTTCTGTTTTGCAGCCTCTTTGGGTCATTTGGCTGAGCTCTGAAGTGGCCTCATTCCGGCTCAGCTTTTGAATATTGATTTAATTGTCTGTTTTTCTGACAGACACATACATCACAGGCAGTAATGGTCAATCCCAACTTGGCAGCCTCTGTCTCTACGTTATTTCCAGTGCTTGACATATGGTCAATCCAAAAACTTTACCTCCTCTACTGGCGTGTACATGTGTGTGTCTCCTTCCTCGGTGTACACACCTATAAACACGGTCTATTTTTACAATGCATTACTAGATATTTCCACAACCCAGATTTGTCACTTTGGAGTTGCAGTAAAACAAAATGTTGCATATGCTCCTTAGAGAGAGAGGGGGGGGGAGACGAGAGAGAGGTTTCAATAGCTCTTTGTATGCCATTTCAAATGGGCTCTGTTTCATCAGTCACAGTGATGATTTTAGACCCTGTAATGGCGCTGTACCCTATCTAGTTTATGACCAGTGACAATACATCAGTGTTCTTTCATTTGGAACCGCATTACTGCATCTGTTAGTTTTGGCAGTTGAGTTCAGTGCAGTGCAATTTGAGCAGCAGAGACTTTTGCTGCAGTCATTTGTCGTCATTTTCAGTTGTTTTGTTTTGTTTTTTTTTGTCTCCACTTAATGAAGTACAGTTGTGTTGATGTATTTCTAAAGTAATTAATTAAAGGTGAGCGATGCAGTTGTATCAGGTAACAATAATCTGGATGCAAATAAAAGCTTAATACGAGATTCAAATCTAAAATCAGCAGCACTGGAACAGCTGCATGTGTTTTTTTATGTAGTACAAATTGCATATTTTACATTAAAACAAACTACTTGACAAAACTAGCATAATGATGAAGCCTCCTAAGATATTTTTAGACATTTTATGAACAGTTTGATAAATCATAATGGTTGCTTGTAGTGATGGTTAGTTGCAGATGCTTGGATGATGGTTTAACAGCATTGAATCAACTTCACAGCCAAAGAAAAGTTTGATAGTCATAATCAGGGGTTATACTCTGATACTTGATTCTTCAGGTTATACCACTTCAAAGAAACCTCAGCATAATATCACACCAACAGCATCATGTTCAAACAAGACAACACACTGCACATATTACAGCTAGATAACCAGTAATTAGTTTAATTCCCAGACAGGATTTACTGTATGTAACATACACAAAGAAGCCATAACTCTGCATTTGCCTCGACACTGAGGTCGCAGCTTTGATTGCTGTTAGAAAATTAATGATATTGCCGCACGTCTACCCTTGCTTTTAGTTTGCCAACCGCAGTATCTTAAATCAAACACTGTCACTCTAAGTAATGAATCTGTCAACTAATCATTCAACATGTCAGTGTGATTACAGGGTGACACTGTGTTAAATTTATTCCACAGGAGTTAAAAAGGTCGGGCTTCAGCTGGGAGGAAAAAAAAATATCACTTTTATTATCTATCGTGTGCAACGTTCAGTTTTAGGGACAGAGGAAGAACAAACTGTGAGTGACCAATCACAGGATACATTACGTTATGAGGGGGCGTTGTGTTTGTCCTCGTGTACTGTTCTTGGTTTGATTGGCTGCAGAGATCTTTATATTTCCTCTTAAATGCAAAAGTTTGGACTTATTTGATCCTGAGCTGGATTTTCATGTCGACTGACAGCAGAGAGATGACTTGGTGTAGTGACAGAATTAGTGCAGGTGACATGCTGCTACACTGTCAAACACCATCATGTGGAAAATGTTGTTCTTCATACCTGAAGACAGTAATTAGTTTTCCTTTGTCTGCTCTCTTAATAAAAAATGTTTTGTAGCTGCTTATCTAATTAGGAGTTTAACATACTAAACATACATTTCTGGACTGTGGGTGCGTTTCATTTCTTTAATATGTGTCACTCATTGTCTTCTATAAGCCAACTTCAGCTCTACGTTTTAATGATGTGTTAGTAGCTTACCTCAACACATGTTTAATTAAGGCACTCTGCAACATTTGTCCAGATTGAAGCCACAGTGAGCTCCACACACATTAAAGAGGACGCACAGACATCGCCTTGTCTTGTGAGCTTCTTCTTCACTGACATCAGCGGCTGCCTTCTTCTTCTCTGCTGAACAGGATCGCCCTTTACTGCCACTATCGCTACCTCCAAAAAGCAGTCTCTTAATTACAACTCTGGGGGGGTGGGGCTTCCCTTCTTCTTCTTCTTCTTCGTCTTCTTCGACGGCATCGTTAGCTGTGGTCCCTAATTATCCAGGTAGCTGACAGATCAGTGACGGGTCCACCGATTACTGCTGACAAATTCAGCAAGGTGTCAAGTCTGCAAGCTGCCTTGATAAAAATCAACTCAGTATTACCCACCTCTCACGTCCCCCACCTCAGTCGTTCCAGTGTAAACTCAACAACAAGAGGGTTGCCTGCAGCGTCACGTGACCAATCAGAACGTGTGACTTGTGAAGCCGGACGTAAACATCCTGCTGTACACTGAACCCAGCTCCAGTAGCCATGCAGCGGGAGATAGGTTTCAATAGTTTAATGTGGCTTTCTGTGAATTTAAAAGATTTTCTTAATACTTTGCTTCTCCCTCTGATCTTTCTGCTAACAGCTTTTTGGTTTGTTTGACAGAACAGGAACAAAGTTCTAAGCCGAGCAGCATTAATACATTTTGTTGTTGTTACTTGGCATTGTATTCCTTTGCAGGAATTTAGCTCACGGCATCTGTCAACTAAGAAGCGAGCACGAAAAATGACTATTAGAACCTTGTGTTAGTTTTATCAGGATGCTTCTGATAAAGGATTTAATGACATTTGTCAGGAGTTGAAGCCGTGCTGTGAGGAAAAAAAATATTATTTGAAGTGAAAAGTCTGTAGATGAGAACGGAGCATGTTTGTGTGTTTATGAGTGTGCGTCGCCATCCTGCATCACTGAGCGGGATGAGCTGTTTGTGCAATCCTGCATGTGTGTGTGTGTGTGTGTGAATGTGAAATATTCTGATCCTGTGATAAGGCAGTGTATGTAAAGTGTCATTAACAGGTGACATTGACTGAAGGAGTCAGTGGATATATTTGCTATCCCACACTCCGCTACACCCGTAGTTTCATTTGCATGTGGTGTCAGAGCCAGTAGGCCTTCAGGAAATCAAAGACACACACTAATACGCACACTCGCACAACTCCGCTCTCTGTCCTCATCTTCGTGGAGGTTAAGTGACAAATGAAGATCGATGACTGCTCTTATGGAAAAGAGAGGGTCGAATTGAAAATATGTGGGAATTAGACTCGCTAGCCGAGTGAAGATGTAAAGGCGTTCAGTGCTGCAGGCGCGAGGTAAAACTATCCCCGAGCTTAATGAGGTTCAGAGGAAGCGGGAAAACCTGGATTTTCACTCAAGCACAACACGAGGAGCCTTGACAAAGAAATAAAGGAAAACAAGGTCATTTTTGCAGGAATAAAACTCACTAGCATCCTCTCTCCTAAATACATCCTGCGCTTATTTATTGTCTCTGATTTTCAGGAGGCCGCATTGGCTACAATTCAAAACAGCTGCATAACAAAAGCCACAATGTACAGTGAGGATGTAAAATAATAACAGGAATAATAACAAGAATGAAATCATTCACATGACTGTCCCTGAGGGGTTTAGGGCACCAGTTGCTAATTACTACGAAGCACACACACGAAGGAAAAGTTTTCCTGTTAATTAAGTAAAAAAAAAAACAGCCGGTTGATTGAAGGGAGGAGAGAGTGAAAGAACGGGCACGGATCCTAAAATAAATTCACTTGATTGCCTTATATGTGTAGTCAGCCCTGTATCCAACATTAACAAGTTCACAAACCATATGTGATGGTGAGCTTTCATGCCTGACAATCAGAGTTTATGGATGGTGCAGCAGCTAACAGTTATTCTTATTATCATTTAATCAACCAGTTATTTTTTCCATCGCTCATTTTAATTCTTGCCTTGTTTTATTCAAAGGACCCAAAGCCTGAAGATACTCAGTTTGAGATTGAAAAGCATCAAATCCTCACATTGTGGGCAGCTGAGAGCAAGTATCCAGGACAGCTATTAATCAAAATAGTTATTCTTCATTTCCCACATTTAAAAACACAGAGATCCAGTTATTAAACTCTACCAAAGCAGGAAAAGATCTGCTGCTCGTCACACCCACAGAGTTGGATTTGCTTTCTCTGCACAAACATTGTCCTTCTCTCTCTGATAATTGTTAAAGTTTAGGACGAGCCACATGTGGAAGAAGCAAAAATGATGCAGAAAAGAAGAGGAGGGGGTAAAAATGGCAGGTCATGATTTAAGACGAGACGATGGGAGGTCCAGAGTACACTCAGAGGTCAGCGTGCACTCAGGGGAGCATCTGTCTGCCTCTGCTGGAGCACACATTTTGTTTTGTGTTTCATACTTTCCCTCATATTCATAGCAGTATCATGTGTCTGCATTGAGTAAGTCCTTTAGTATAACTGCATGTTACATCAGTGTATCTGAATGATTGATACTGTGTGTTCAGCTGTTATTGGACAGATACTGCTGTCACATGGGATCACATATGATTCAGATGGTTTGCTTATTTCTTTTTGTGCAGGGTGATGTTAGAAATTACTCAGCAGCCATTTTTTTTTTCTTTCTCTCAACTTGATGTATTAGAAAATTGCCACTGAGGCGGTGCCTGTTGCAGTAATTGTGGTGATCATGCCAGAGATAAAACTGGAGATACAGCACCGTTGTGAATTTGATGTTATACCGAACTTGGAGGGGTGAAAAAAAAAAACTGCCTGTAATCCACATAAACAACATTGAGGTGAGTGGACGATCTGCACTGTTTGGCCTTGAAGTTGTGTCGCTTTCAGCCTTGAACATCTGGGTAAGAGAGGGGGTGAGGAGAAGGAGAGAAACATGGGGGGATGTGAAGAAAAGGTATTAAAAGTGACAGATGAACAAGACTTGGGTAGACGTTCTCCTGCAGCAGCTGTGACTGCTGCCATCGCTCTGACAGGTGTCAATTAAGAATTACTGCAGAGGCCCTGTCGTCATTTTTTCCTGCCCAGCTGTCTGTCTGTGTGCCTTTTTGAGAAATAGCACTTTACCCTTGTCACTGCGTTAGCGCTTAGCCACAGTCGCCCCAGAAAATGAGTGCATGGCGGGCACTCTAATCAATAACCAGTGTATTAGCAATTATTTTGCCCATTGATTTACGCTGGGGCAGCGACTCCCAACGTGTTGTTATTAGCCACTGATTATATGTGCCTGTGCTATAGTGCAAGGCATGCACGCTATAACACAGGCGCTTACTCTATATGTTTTAACCTTAGAGCTAAATACATATGTGAGGGTAAAAAGACACACAGATGTCATTGTTGATTGAGTTTTGTCCTTCAGAAAGTCTCATTAGGTCTCGAGATAGAAAATGTACACAACCCAGATGTCTATTCATGAATCTTAACAGAATTTAAAACACATTATTGAAATCAGGCTGTAAAAAAAAAACACACTTTCAGTTTGTTGTGTGACTTTGGAAAAGCAATTCACCAGTTTGTTCTTGGTTGTATTTTTAAAATGAGACATTTTCTCTGGTGGAGCTTTCTGGCTGAAAGTCTGTGTATTTCAAGATTCCAAGTATGAAATTATACAAATTACTTGGTTTGTGTTTGCCAGCAGGGCTCTGCCAACACATCTTGGATTTTCAGAAAAACCAATGCTTGACATCCCGTGGGTTAAAGAACATTGTAGTGGCCCAACAATTATCAAAAATACCAAACATTTTCTGGTTCCAGTCTCGACTGTGAGAGAATCTGCTGCTTCTTCTAGTAGTTAGAAATCAATATTTAAACAATGATCAGTTATTGTCTTGATAGTTTGTTGGTGCCTTACCACCGGCTGAACAAACTCCCATATGAAGAGAAGTAAGAGGTATTTCTCGGTGATGCTGCAGTGCTGTGGAGGTGATTATTGTGCGTCAGCAGAAAAAAAAAATCCCTGTGAGTTCAGGACAAGTAAATTAAAACTTTGCATTGTATAGTTGCAGCAATTCTACACAGCAAACTATAAAGAGGAGAAACGCTGCAGGCTAACAACTAGAAATGTGTTTTTGTGGTTGTTTGGGGTTTGAACATGATAACCGAACACTGTTTTAAAAATAATCCAGGAAAACATTATTTAGTGTCTTTCTTTCCTCTACATCTATAAAGAGAGCCTGTTGTTGCTAAATCCGGCGAGGACCCAGTGGTGTATATAACGAGAAGACAGGTACTTGTTTTTATTACACGGCCATTGATAAAAGCTGCCCTCAGCATATCCAAACAGCAGTCGGTGCCAGTGGACGAAAGTCAGGGGGCGGAAATTTCTGTCCCCCAAGGAGAGTTTATTTAACTGATAACGTGGGTTGAGAAGCAATGAATATCATTTTTTTGGACACTAGTTTACTGCAGATAAGCCATCTGGGAATGGATACAGTTAACAGATGACACTTTGTCCTTGAGAGCGGACGCTTAGGGAAGGTCACGCTGCAGCCTGGTGGTGTGCCACCGCCTCTCTCCTCCCCTTACCTCTTCATCTTCATCCGAGCCTCCTCCCTCTGCCTCTCTCTCTCGCTGCTCGTTTTTTGGGGATTACTGGCCCCCTCTGTAAGCCTTTTCTCATCTTCCTATCTGTCATCAATCTCTATCTTACCGACTCAATTCTCCTCTACCCTGCTCATATTTTCTTTCATCTTCCTCCCTGTCTCTCGGCCTCATCTATCGCTCTCTCTCTCACCGGATGCTCAAGAGTCAGTGAACTGGTTACAAGAACATGAACTCGACATCTGAAAAGGAGAGCGTAATACTCTACTCTTTCAGGCCCACTAGCCTTGTTCTCATATTTCAGGAATCAGGTTTTTTTTTTTTTTCCAATAGTCAGATTTCAGCACCATCCTGCAGTCACACTCCTGGATTGTAAAAATCCCAAAAGGTCACAGGAAAATGAAATCTTTTATATTTTCTTAGAAGCCTAAACACATGACTGTCACATATTTTCCATGAATCATTTCCATTCCTGTAAAGCACACAGTTTATAGCTACATAAAGCAATGTTGCACAAGAAAGGGAATCAAAGCATACTCTGTTGGTGTGGTGGCTATTCATTATTGTCTGAAGCTTTTATTTGATAAAAGAGTTCACAATTTGCTCGGGGTTACACAAAATAATCACTCAACAGTCCTCAGTTTCAGGGCACCACTTACTTGATGGGCATCTGAATGAGGGTATAATGTTTGGGAATCCCAGTCAGTTCAACAACACCACATGTTACCCCCCGAAAATTCCTCCCAAATCTTTCCAGAGCCGCTGTGCTGTCTCAGACAGTGACAGTCGCGGGGGGTATAAGCTCAGCTCTGCCCCCTCTAAGTCGTCTGTCTCTGGTAGAGCAGCGGGAGGCCTCTTGTACACCCTCGTCTGTCAGCGCGTCTCTTTTCGTCACTCAGTTTCTCGCACGCCAAACCGACTGTCTGTCTCACTCGCTGGCTCGATGTCCACCTGAGCATCTGTTTCTGATCACCTGTCTGTTTGTGTCTCGGTCTGCGTGATGACCCGAACGTTGGCCTGTTTACTTGTCTGTCTCTGGTCCATCTGCCTCTCGTCTCTGTCATCACAAAGGTACACGATGGACTGCCACTACATCACATGTGTGTATGATGTGTCTGCATAAATTTTAAACTTAAGCGCAACAAAATGAATGACTCCTGCTGTAACTAGTTCAACTTTATAATTTATAAATTTACCAAAGTGCAATTAACTACAATCCTGAGGTGTATACCTTCAGTATTTGCACACTAATGTTGTTACATTTTAGGGGAAAGTATAATTCTTACAAGTTAGCTCACATAGCCAAACTGGAGTTGTGTCGTCAATATACAGAATCGCAAGGAAGCTACTGGATTCATCCAAGAAATAATCATAACACCCAAAACACCACATTTTGACGTTCCAATTTTTATTCATATCATACAAACAAGATCTAAAATGTAAATCAATGATATGTATATGACTGAAGAAGAGTTTGTAGATTAAAATCCCACTTTGTTTTTTTAAGTGGTTAAAATGAACCAGCTAATTACAACATCAACTTCCTGTTTATACATCCTGCAATAACCATAGACTGTGTATGTAATGGGCAAAGCTAACGTGACGTCACCCATTGGTCGGTGAACTTTGAAAGCCAGGAGTTTGGCATTTGAATCCCGGAACCAGAAGTGACCATATTTGGATATAAAGGGAGGAGTTAAGAGGTGACCCTTGAACCCTAGGACACTGCCAATTGGAGCCAGCATCTAGTGGCCATTGGAGGTATTACACTTACTTCCACACTAGCTTCATTTTTGTCACCTGGTTGCTTCGTCCATTAGTAGGTGTGTTGTCATAATCTAATCAGATAACTTCTACTAGCAGCCTGTCTTTGAAATGTGGACCTCAGAGAGTTGAAAGCCCATTAAAAGTTTCTTCTTTTTATTTTGTTGGTGACTGTGTTTTTACCCTATGAACTGCTGTCCATCAAATCCTTCTGGATCCCATCTATCTCATGTATTTAACAGGATTTACTTCTACCTTCTACTTTACCTTATAGTTAGGGTACCGCTTGCTGTTTCACCTTTGCAAAGGTCTGTGTAATATATCTGTCATCTTGCGCAGTAATTACAGTATATTTGGAATTTGTCTGGCGTCACTTTCAAAGTCCACGAGTGGCCACGTTCCCAGTTTCACCGTGTCTGTGTGTCTGAGTCATTTCTAGGTGAGTGTGATGGACTATTTTTTTATACTTTACTAATCTGTTTTTCCTCTCCATCTTCTAAGTCTCTCACTTCATTCGTTGCTCATAGTTGGAGCTTTCCTCGCTCTTAAAGTCTTCTGGTTTAACAATCACTGCTGTCAGATTTTAGAAAATAGACAAAGAGCCCTAAGAGAAGCAGTGGCATTTAAAAACTGCACGTGAGGTCTCAAGTGATGCCTCAGTAACAGTTTTAACATCTCACTGGGCAGCAGACATCAGCTGAAATATACTTTACTGAACAATAAAACTCTATACCTTATTAGTGTACAAGCTAAATTTAATATGTTTTGGACAATTAGAAATTTGGATCAAGAATGCTACAGTTCGTTTGTATAAGACTATTTTACTATTGATTTATGTCCATGTTAGAGCCCGATGTGTAACAACGACACAAAATGTAACAACGTCCTGAATTGTTATTAAAAGAAAAGTAATAAAGCCTGAAATGTAACAAAAGTGCTGAGCCTGAAATGTATTTTAAAAAATGTAATAAAACACAAAATGTATTAACGGACCCAAAATGAAAGAAGCTGTTACATTTTGGGCAAAGTTTTTACTTTTTGAGCTCAGCATCTTGTTACATTATTGACCAGTTGTTACATTTTGGATTATATTGCATTTTTTTTTTAATAACCATTTGGGTCATTGTTACATATCAGGCTCTAACATGTGCATGCATTTTTATTTTCAGAAGTTTTAAAATTTGCGTGTGTCACAAAAGTAACACACAAACAGTACTTGGATGGTGTTATACAGAAAGACTTAGCTGCAATTGAAAGGAATAAAAAACATTATTTATCTTCTCAACACATACATACAAATACAAATACATACAAATAATGTGGTAGCAAAGCAACATGATCTCTGTTCAGAAGGAGAAACAAATATGTGCTGGTTTGATGGCTTAAGGTTTCTCCAGCTTAAAGAAAAAACCAACAGGTTGTTTTTGATAACTTCTTCTGAGAAACACTGTAACATGCAGCTGTAACATCGCTGATTCGTCTCCCACTCGATTTATGCATTGATGAACTAAAAAAAAAAAAAAATCCTGTAAAATGACCTCAACACAACTGCTATTAAAAAATAAGGTTAATTAAACATTAGACCGTGTTATCTGTCAGTCGAGGAAATAAAGACACGTTTTTGGCAGAGTGCAATGTGCATGTCGGGCATGTTTAATTAAACTTCGTCAAACTAAACAAGATCAAGGAGCAGAGTGACTTGTGCTGATTAACATCACGTTTATCAGGTTCAGTCAATTACCCTGTTACCTTGTTAGACTCTCCTCTCAGTGTATAAAGTTATCCAGACAGACGGAGGTGAGAAGCTGGCAACTGGGGAACCCTCTGAATTTCATTTAAGGAGATTTGTATTTTGATATCGACTCTTTTTAACAGAGAAAATCATGTATCCTCCAAACCCATTTTCTTTAAATGGGCCTCATTGAGTACAGGTTTTTTCTCAGCGGCAAAGTGATGATTTTTCACAAGCTGGTCCAAAAACCATAGATGTAATCCTGTTTTATAAAGAGGCTCACCAGTAGTTTTTAAAATCAAACACTAAAAATACACAATAGGTCATATCTGCTGTGAATTTCATCTCAATGCTGGTAAACATGGTAATTATACCCAGACAAACAGTTAATCATCCTGAGACAGAAAATGAAACTCATGACTGCACAAGCCTGTCTGAGTAGAAGTTTCTTGGTACTATATACTTAAAAATACTTTTTTTAGCCTTGCAATGCCAGACAGTACACCCACTGTGGAAGCACTGCTGATGGCACAATCCTGAGCGGGTGAAAATGTGCACCCCTCCTCTGGATATTTGGATCTATTATGTATGGAGGAGCTGAGTGTCTACAAGACCAGGGCCAGAGAGCTAGACAGGGCTGAGCAGGGCACTATTGTGTGTGTGTGGGTGAGAGAGAGGGAGACACAGGAGGAGGGGGGGAGGCAGAAAAGAAGCAATAGAGGGAGGAGCTTAAAGGGGGTGAAAAAAAA
>OOFC01001721.1:0-11495 GCA_900323345.1 Pseudochromis fuscus | reverse complement strand
CTCCTCCGCCTCTACTACCTCCTCTGCTTCACCTCTCATCCTCTCGCTTCCTAACGGAGGGATAATGTTCTATTTCCAGCTGGTGATCATGGCTGGGACGGTGCTGCTGGCTTACTACTTCGAGTACACGGACACCTTCCCCGTGCACATCCAGGGCTTCTTCTGCTACGACAAGACCTTCTCCAAGCCCTACCCCGGTCCGGACGACACCAGCAAGATCCCCCCGGTGCTCATCTACTCGCTCGTCACAGCCATCCCCACCCTCACGGTAAGAGTCGGATCTATTTGCGTACCCCTAAGTGTGGATGTAAAAGGTCTTGACATGGAGGGAGGTATTTTTGAAGGTGCAGTGGGAGTGCATCTGCTGCATGTTGGGAGAAAGAGAAAAGAAAGGGAGAGTGGGTTAAAGGAAGGCGCTTTCATACAAAGTTGTCAAAGTTGAGGCGCTGTGTTGGATTTGTTCCCTGTGTCTGTTTCCACACATTGTACGAGATGGCTTTCTACTTCATTTGGTTTGTGAGTTGTTGCGATGAATCATCTGTGGTGTGTGCTGCACCACGGATATAGTGAGCAGATTGGCAAACTGCATGGAGGTAACCCCCTCCATCTATGACAGGCAGGTGTATCTATCTATGTGTGTGTGTGTGTGTGAAACTGAGCCTCCACTTGGACCTCACAGAGATGTAATGGGAATAGGCAGACAGGCCATTAGAGAGTGAAAGAGAGGAGCAGTGATGGAGACAAACAATAGAGAAAGCAACAGAAAGAAAAGGTGCAAAAGTTAGAACGATAATGGCAGGCAGCCGATTGTGTCTGAGCAGAAAAACTCAAGATGATAGGTGAGGAAAAAGACACAGTGAGCACCAAGGAGGGCGGTTTTAAAGGTGTTTCTTTACACATGCACACGTGTGAGTGTGAGGTTAGCTGCCGAGCCTCCACTGAGATGGGAGGCGGCGAGTCTGAAGCACCTGAACGGCTTACATCCCCAGCATCCTGCAAGGATACACACAGACAACCAAACAGCCACAGTACAAAGCAGACATGTAATATACACCAGCTTACATGGAGACAAAAAGCACAGCCTGCACTTTACTGCAAAAACCTCCCAATCAGAGCACAAAGCAAACACAGGTGATGTTTGTGTGCCGTGGGTTGATGGCCAGGAGAACGGCTGTGGCACCGCTGTGTACAGTTTGTTGAACAGTTATTACTCGGCTATCCTTACACCCAGAGCAGACAAAAACGAAATGCAAGATGGTTTTATTAACGAGTTAGTGATAAAGTTGATATATTTCAGTCTGCATAATTGCAGTATTGATTTAGGAAGTGCATGATGGGCGAAAGGGGAGTAAGAAAAGTAAGAGGGTTTATCATTTTTCTTTTAATTGGAGAGAGTGTAGCTAGGATTTAGTTGTTATTTCGTTCTTCTCTTGTGAGAGCTATTAGAAGAAAGATTAAAAAGTCAAACTACCTTAGACGCTGTACAGAGTGGATGATGCTAGCGTGATGTCACCTGTTGGTTTGTGGACTCACATTTTGAAGCAGGAGTTTGGTATTTGAATTTCACCATGTTGGGTTTTTTGGAACCATAAGTGACCATATTTGGTAAAGAAGGGAGGAGTGAGGAGGCGTGTCTGACCTTTGAACCCAAAGAAGCTGTCCAATGAGAACTGAGCTCGAGTCAGCATCTAGTGGCCATCAGTGGTATTGCACTTTTTTTTTTCTTTTAATTATTGTAACCAAGGGAACAAGCTTGATTAATGAACCCACACCACAGCACCTTTTCAAAATCTAACATAATTTTTGTTTTCGTGCCTATAGCAGGAGACACACAAACATTGAGCCTCATTCACCAATAGCTTGAGGGTTTTTTTCTAAATTTGTTCTGAAGAAGTGTCTAAAGAAAAATCTGTGATCTTAAACAGTGTAAATGTTCATATCTGTGTTTTTACAATGGTGAATCCCAGTCCTTTGTACTAGCCATTTGTTTCTAATTTGCATATATAAATGCCCCGACAATGCCCATAAAAGGTCATGAGACTGCAGGGCTGTGTGCACCCAGAAGTCACAGAAACTGAAGAGAGACGTGGAGCATTCGAGAAAGTTGAAATGAAAATAAAATCTGTGAAGCAGCGACTGAAAACGTAAGAAAACCTTCAGTAGGTCTGAAGGAGGAACTGCTGCAGGACATGAACAACAAACCAGCTTTCAGCTTTAGTTGTGTGGATATAATAAAATAACACATTAAAAGATCTAGATAGATTGGTAGCTGTGACTCATTTTGCGAATGCTGTGGAGGAAAGCGCACAATTTATAACCTAAAAAATAAGATTTCATGTTAAATCTGAGGACAAATAAGAAAAAAAATACTGGAGGTGGACAAACCTGTCCACAGTTATCTGAGCTGGACCAGAACATCAGGTTATTATTGGATAGACAGCAGCTCTCAGGTGAGCCGTCAGTGTCTGGACTCAGACCTGATGCCATGTCAGCGTTGTTCTCAGAGGCGGTTCTGGAAAACCCAGAGAGACCAGCCCCAACACTTCCACAGGTACAGCTGCAATCACAGCAGGTCTGTTGTTGCTCCCTGGTGTGGGTTAGATGTGGGTCAGGACACACATCCCCTGGTTGTGAACTGAAGCATCGCTTTTATGCTAATTTATATTAAAAGACCATAATGCTCTGTGCAATATTCAATAAAATTTATATCAATGTTAAATATAATAATGTAATTTCAATCCTATGTTACTTTACAAGTGTGGAATAAAAAAACACAGTTGCCAGTTGTCACCATCTAAATGTACAAATGCTCCTGGGAGTTTGTAGACTATCAACGCCTTTGGTGGACCTGTTGGTTTATTAAGCCACTATATTTTTGTACATGTACTGTGGTGAGAAACATTATAAAATTTTAATACAATGAAATATAAGAGTCAGACCTGCCTCTCTACCCCAGCATAGTAACACCATCCACAGCTGATATTCATCAGTTTAGCTTAATTGCGCTAAGCTACACTCGCTAATCCAAACAAAGCAGACCTCTAAAGCTGCCATAACACAGGCTAAATTACTCTGAACGTTGAACTGGGTCAGAGCACATTACTTACAGCATCCGCTCTGCCCTAACCTGTGCTGACAGAGGCCTTGGTGTGTGTAACAAGCAACAAAGTAAATCACAGCGGTAACTCCCTGCGATAGCTCCAGTCTGGTGCCAGTGAGCTTTGCCATTTGCTGCTGGTTCCAGAGGAGGTTTATCTCCCTGTGTCCTCTGCAGCAGCAAATCTGGACCTTATGCTTGGTGATAAAGTGACTGCACAGCCACCACCTCCTTTATTACAAAAAGAGCTGTTTTTTATGGATTTAGATAAGATTTTTGGATCAATCATAACATTTCATAACATGTCCCATTGTTGTTTTTACCTAAATATAACACCAGATCATCATAAGTTTACCATTGCAGAGACAACGGGAGTGTGGATCTGATTATTTAAACTGTCCGGATAAACAGACCGACCCTGTCTGACTGAGTCACTCACAGTACTCAGGTATATTTGGGTCTGTGCCAGAGTCCTCCAAGGCCAACAGAGGGCAGTCTAGCACTCAGTCATCTCCCAGTAGGGTCCCAACATTTAATTAAAATCATCAATCACTTTTTGAAAGTTACAGCACGAAGGCCGGTCCACCGCCTGCCATTTTTCTACCTCAGTCTCTTAGTCACATTTATACTTTACTATAACTATACTATAACTTAACATATGCAAAGGTGAGTGTTGGACTGAAAAGTCAGGAGTGGGGAAGGATTTTTTTCAATCTGCTTGTTTTGAAAATCTCAAAAAACAACAAGTTATGGGAAAGTTTATTTTTTCAACACAAGACATCTTATACAACAGTCCTGCAATAAATTGTATTATTATGATGATGCAGAGGAGGGTATATTTGGGTGTAAATTAAAATAACCCAACTAATTAACTGGTAACACAAACTAATTTAAATGCGTAAAAAAAATCTTATTACCGTATTTTCCGGACTATAAGCTGCTACTTTTTTCCAACGCTTTGAACTTAAACATCTGTGTTTCTCATGTATCGGCGGCACGAAGCTCGTTGGCGTTTTACAAGCTAGCAAGCTCCGTGCCACTGACACATTTAGCGTTGTCACATCAGACCCGGTCAGAGTGGACCACATGAAACTGTTCAAATAAATTCAATAGCGGCTTATAGACAGGTGTGCTCAATAGTGCGGAAGATACGGTAACCCTTTTAGATCGAATCGCTGGTTGTATGGTTTACTTACTTACGATGTTAGCCCAAAAAATTACAAAAATTCTACTTATTTTTATTTTCATATCAAAATTTAATCACATTTAATCGTGATTGTTTTGGTCATCTTGCAACCAATAGCATGGCTGCATCCGCCTGTCAATCAACCCGCTGTTAGCAACACAGTTCAGATTACCACCAGTAGGGGCTGACAGAGAGGAGTAACAGCTGTAGTAGTAATCAGTAGTTTGTTGGATGTTATCTGGTAACTAGCTGCTGTTTCATTGTGTTTTAATGGTCCAATCAATTTACTCCAAACATTTTGTCCCGCCTACATATCTTGTATTTACCAGAAATGCATCACAATACAGAATTTACCCTCGAATGTGTTTTATTGTGACAGTAATTGTGCAAAAATGCAACTTTGAATCAAGTCAAGTCTGCTGTATTTATATAAGGTAGAGAAAGAAGATGGATTATTCTTACATCCTCACCATATTTTAGTTAGAGAAGAAACCAGGTGAATATGATATTTGCCTTTTTCTTAATAGATTATTTCTGGTAGCATCCTGCCAGATCTGATCCTGAGGCAGCTGCTGTGTCTGCAGTAACTCTGCTTTCTCCCCACAAACACACACTTGAGTTTGGTTCATTTTGAGGGCATCTTTAAAGTTTGCCTAATGGAGCTTGTAAGCCAGTTAAGCCGAGGATGAATTAACTTATCTAGCAAAGATCCAGTCTGACAGTGTGCGTGCAAATGTGTGTTCACTCTCTGTGAATCCTTCTTTTGATCAGTTTTATTTTTTGGCTTCATTTTCTCCCTCGCTCTGTGTTGTATGTTCGTTCTCCACAACCTCCTCACTCGGCTACAACCCATCCACACTGACCTTTAGTCTTCATGTTGTATTCATTACTAGTTCCCTCTACTTTGTGCAGTTTAGGCTTCTTCTTATTCTTCCCTTTTTCTGATAGCAATACATTAATAATGTATTTTTTCCTCATGTTTACCCCTAACACCTTGCTTTTTTTCTGCTCTCATCAACACCTCTTCTTCCATTTTTAACTCCTCATGCATTGTCCTTCCTGACCTCTCCTTTCACCTTGATCTCAGCTGCCAGTTAACACGTTGTCTCTTAACTGATGAGTCTTCTCACACAGTGTCTGGACAGAGTGATAATAATATAATCAGAGGAAGATGTTCTGCTGTCCTGCTTTTAGCTCTTTAGCTCAGATAAAGAAGATAACCAGTGTTTTATGTGACTGAAGTCAAACTGAGAGAAAATGCACATAAAGAGATGAACACCTCCATTAATGAGGAGCCATCATTCTGCTGTTTTCTGACTCATCCAGTCAGATACAAGGCGAAGTCGCTCTGTCAAATCTGTTGCAATATCATAAGTTACACCTTTAGACTGTATATGGAAATGGATGCAGCAACTGAGCTTGAAAAGTGAAGCTGATGTAGAAAACAGTGCAATACCAGTGATGGCCACTAGAGGCTGGCTCCAAAAAACACTGCATTCAAATTGAAAAGTCCTCATTTTCAATCCTGAAATGGTCGATCCAGTCAGCTTCTCAGTGATCTGGTGGTCCATCTGAAAATAATTTCAACATTAAGTAAATAAAAAGCCAAATATTTAGAAGTGTGGTTAGTTTGAACTCCAGTCTCATTACACTTCGCAGTGTCCTCAGGTTCAAGGGTCAGACCCGCCCTCTTACTCATCCTTTCATATCCAAATATGGTCACCTCTTCCTCCTATAAACCAACATGACATTCAAATGCTTCAAAATGCGACTCCACAAAGCTACAGGTGACGTCACGTTAGCTTCGTCTTGTCTATACACTCTGTGGTTACATCTCAACTCACTAGCATCTCTTCCTGTGTCAAATCAAAGGTTTTTAGTTGGAAACCTTTAATAAAAAGTAAATGTGTCGGCCTGAGTCAGTGGTGTTGTTACCCTCTGATGACTCTCTGCTCAGCAGAGCTAATAAGCTGCTGATGGAACCATCACATTAAACATAAAGAAATTACAGTGGAATCGTTTTTATAATTATATTTCCAGCCGCAGAGCAAATATGAGACATTTCATTCAAAAATCAACTATTCATTCAAACATGGAGTGACCTGCTCGTTACATAGGCTGCAGTCCCTCCATAAGGACATCAGACAGTTTGAAGTAGTTTCTATGGCCTCTATGTATCCTCAGAAGATGTGCAGGCTCCTACGTGTGACATCAGACCACACAGGGCAGGGGTGACTTTTGTCGCCTCGTTTCAAATTCGCTCGAACCTTAATTTCTTGAAACACTGACAACCCTCAGACAGACCTACACCCAATACGATCTACGCCTGTGTGCTGCTAACCCAGGTTAACAGGGAGACAGATGGCAGGGTGGCGGCCACTGTGGGAGGGAGGGGGCATCGTTTGCTGTGACACTGGCTGCCACAGGAGCATATGTGTCTGGGTGAAGCCTCTGTGGCTTCTGCCCCCTCGACTTCTGTTCCTTGGTTCACGACAGCAAATGCAGGAGGACATGTAACAACAGGGGATAGGCTGTTAAAAGTTGTGATATTGAAAATAAATGTATAAATTCAGCCTCCATCACCAAAAAGAAACTAATAGGAATTCTATTCATGGAAAGAAGAGCTTGTTTTCTTCGCTGCACATTAAGGAGGCTCTATCTGTACCATCTATCTGCAGCGCTGATATCCATACACGAGCATAATTCACCACAGTCTGCTCAGTTCCCAATCTGCCTGGAACAGCTCTCATCTAACCGCTCACGATGATAATCATCCTCCCAAAGCGAGCACGGGGGTTGCATCACCCCTCCATTTTGATACTCGCATCATCAACAATTTCCTCCTTCCTTCTGTCACCTTCACTTTTCTCCGCCACCTTCCCCGGTCTCTCTCTGTCGCTGTCTGTGTAGCTAAGTTGTGCCGCCTGCTCTACCGGTTCTTTCCTTCTGGGCCCAAGGCGGCTATTGCATCAACCTGATTGGCTATGCAGCGAACGGCGCCAGAGAGCGATAGAGCTCACGCCTTCCCGTTGCCTATCTAGTGGCAGAAGTCGCCCATTCCTGTGAAATGAGATTAGACTGAACAGTGGTTGTCATTTCTGCTTCTTAGCTTTGATCCATTTTTCAGTCGGGCAGAGAAGGGAGACACCTCAGGGGTCCTGCGTGGCTGGTGGACTGCCATGCTTCATTCACATGCTTCCCTGACGAACCCCGGTGCCCAATCTGCATTCACAACAGGGGTGCACTCCGCCTCGCCACCCTCAATTCTTACATTTTACAGTCGGGACACTGGACAAAATCTGTCTGGGTTTTTTTTCACATTCACACAAGTGTCTGCAGAAATTTATCAAGTGAAGATGAAAGGGGACAAAGCGAGAGGAGGCGTGAGGTCTGCGCTGAATCAGAGTGATAAAACAGATAAATGAATGAGCAGAGGACATGTGTAAAGGTGTGCACTGTCTTATCCTGAAGGTTTTCAAATTCTTACCCTTTGGAAACACTTCACTTATTTCTGAAAACTGTTTTTTTTTTGTAAATGAAACAACAAGCTGCTGATTATCAAGCGTAAACTGCCTGAGCGGTGATTTCAGAGCATATGTCTGTCTTTATACTGTGTCCTGTCCTGTGGTTGTGACATCACGCTGAGTGGCGAAGGGAAATCTGTTGCTTGCAGCTGCTTCTCTGTGTTGTTCAGGTTGTTTGAAGCCTTTGTTCATTGATGACGCAGGCCTGTCTGACTGTAGCAACATTTTACGCTTTCTTATAGAGATAACTGGCGCAAATAACACGACTGTCATGTCTGTGAAGGCAACGTGGACGTAGTCACGGTGACGTCACCCTTTGGTTTGTGTTTTGGATGTGAGGGGAGGAGTGAGGAGGTGAATCTGACCCGTGAGTGTTCACCTTCAACAGTAGTACTCCTCCCATAAACCACAGCAACCGCCACTTCTGCAGTTGACAATGAACGAAAAGCTCGTCCGCCATTACTGCTCCTCGGTGACGTCGGGAGAATCCCAACACTGATTGGTTTTCACGATACAGCGTAACGTGTTGGTGTGAACCGTAGGCTGAATATAGAAATAGACGAAGCAACTGGGCAACAGAAGTGCAAAAAACGTGCAATACACCCGACGGCCACTGGAGGCTGACTCCAAAAAACTCAAGTCAGTTTGATGTCATTAGATAATTCTTCTTCTCAGTGTGGTCCATCTAAAAAAACATTGATATTAATTGATATTAAGAGGAATATTTAAGGGCGTGGTCAGCTGGATTGACAAGCCTGGTCTCCAATGAGAGCAGCGCTGAAGTCCAGTCTCATACACATTGGGCAGTGATCTCGGGTTCAAGTGTCAGACCCGCCTCCTCACTCCTTCCATCATATCCAAATATGGTCAGCTTCTGTCTTCAAACAACCAACATGGCGACGTTTAAATGTTGATCTCTTGGCTTCAGAAAAATGAGTCCACAAACCAGCAGGTGGCGCCACATTTGCTTCATCCATTACTATTTACTGTCTGTGGTGTGAACACAGTGTAATATCTCCATCATGATGAAATGATTTTCAGAGGGGCCACCACATCACTCAGAGAGAAGAGTTGACTTTAGCTAATGACATCAGAATGACTACAAAATTACTGCCTGAGTATTTGGCTAGTGAGAGTCTGCTGGAGCCTATCTCTGCTGGGAACAGGCAAGAGGCGGGGTCTACAGGTCACCAGCCTATCGCAGGGCTGGGTTAGATTTCATGAAAATCTTAAATGATTTAAGATCATTTACTTATTTACTTTATATGATTATTATCACCGGTACACAGGTGTAACACGTCAATGCAGATGAAAAAAATGGAAATATATTGAATAAAATGACTACAAATTAACCCCAGTTGTGTCATTGAAGGTACATTCAGATACATCTTGTTAGCATCGGGGTTAACTCCAACTCTACTTTGCAATCAAACGATGTACAAGGATGAATATAGAAGGAGGGAGATTAAAACTGAATGAAAAAAAACAGTGTGATATAAAACAGTTATAGGTCCCAGTTGTCGATATTTTTAGGGAGTGTAACAGGGAAAAGGGGGGCGTGAAATTAGAGTGGATCAGAATAGATTGACAAAGAATATATAACCTAGTTTTTCTGCCAGTGTGGGAAAAAAGGTAAAAGAGAAGAAGAGAGGATTTACTGATGCTGTTACACAATGATGGAGTGGCTGTGCCTCTGTACGGTGGATTAAATAAGTGAAGTGTTTGGACAGACCCTCAGAAGGCTAACAGTGGTTATGATGTGCAATCACACACTGCTCAGAGGAACCAGGGCGTCCCTCCCTGTGCATGGGACTGTGCGATGTGTGTGAGTGTTTCCTGTGGCCTTGTGAATGCAGTTGTGTTCATGCACCATGCGTCCATTCATCCACTTCATCAGTCCTCCATCATGTTGCTATTAAACTGCTCCGTCTCTGTCTTATTTCCCCGTCCGTATATTTTCGTCCCTTCTCCCGTGGCGACAGTTCTCCTGTTTGCACCCATTCCCCACAGTCACAACCACATGTGAGTAAAGGTGGTGGTGATCCTGATGCACCCGGACAGGTGCAGTGTCTTTCGCATCATCCATTAGCCCCAATCTCACGTATACACGGCATCGCAGAGATTGAGGTCGCTGTAGATGATGACAGATAATGGGATGCTAGTGACAGCTCGGCATCTCTTTGTACTTTACACATGAATAAGTTTCCCAATCTTGTCAGAAGCATTAGGTCTTGGTTGGAGTGGGTCTGCAGTGGGTCCATGAGCCACAGCGAGCTTTCATTAGAGTGCAGGACTCGAATATATCACGACAAAGGTTTTCTCTTAATTACTAATGAGTGATTTAGCGTTTCAAATTTCACCTCAAAGATTGTTGTGGATTTCAAACACAAGGATTTATTAGGATGTGTTACACTCACTTCACCTCTATCCAGTCGTCCTTTATGATAATAAATGTGATCAAAATAACAAGTGTTTGTGTAATTGGATTAAAGTGAATCTTTCATCCATTCAGGTCCTCGCTGTTCAGTTCCTCAAAGATAATAATAATAATATCTTTATTTAGAGAGCACTTTTCAAAATTCACATTACAAAGGGATTTACAGAAGTTAAAGCAAGAAGACACACTTACAAACTCAGCATTAAATAAAATCTGGAAAGGGTTTACGATAAAAGTGAGTTTATCTAGTTTCCCCAGGTCGGTCGTTCCAGAGCTTTGGGTTTCGGGTGGAAAATGCTTTGTCCCCTTTAGATTTAAGCCGAGTGTCTAGAACCGACAAAAGGCCTTTGCCTGAGGATCATAAGGTGCGAGCAGGAGTATTCGGGGTTAAAAGATCAGAGACGTAGGTCAGGCAGAGGCCATTAACTCCTTTAAAAGTTATCAATAAAATCTTAAAATCAATTTTAATATGTACTGTCAGCCGGTGTAAAGAGGCTAAAATAGGTGTTACATGCTCATATTTCTTTGTCTTGGTTAATAGTCTGGCAGCTGAGGTCTGTACTACTTGCAGTCTGTTCAGGGAAGTTGAATTAAGACAGCTAAAAAGACTGTTACAGTAATCCAGTCATGACAAAATAAAAGCTTGTAAAATCACCTCTTTATCTTGAAAAGTTAAAAAAGATCAGATCTTTGAAATATTTCTAAGTTGGTAAAAATATGACAATATTAGACACGATGCTCAAAGGTTAGGCCATCAAACCAAATACCAAGGTTTCTGGCAGTGTGCTTGATGTGGTCAGTTAGGACCCCGGCAGATGGCTGAATTTGTTTCACCATTTGCTGGGGCCCAATTACAAGAACCTCAGTTTTTGAAGGATTTATCTGCAGAAAATTTACAGACATCCAGCTGTTAAAAGGAACCCCGACTGTAATTACATGTTTGCTCTATATGATTCACTTTGCTGCCAGTAACATAAACGTAGGATATAATTGTCAAAAATAATTTCCAGTTTTTATATTTTTGTAGAAACATTTTTTGCACGGAGGTCGCCATGTTTGTTTACGTCGCAATGCATTCTGGGTATGACGTCAAATGGTGGGTGGTACTCGGCTGACCGGTGTTTTGAGCTGTAGCGGCTAACTGTTAGCAGCGATGAACTCGGTTCAGCCCTTTCAATTTGAGCCGCAGCGGGACCAAAGACATGAGGGAAGTGAAGATGGCCACATTACATCACATTACGTTACAACAAG
>OOFC01001718.1:28425-54259 GCA_900323345.1 Pseudochromis fuscus | reverse complement strand
ATATATCCACAAACTGACATTTTCACTGTTGTTATTGTATTTGTCTGTATGGAAATACTTCTTTCTCCATTGGTACTCTTCAAACTTGGCGTACTTTTACATTTTGAGCATATTGTGCTTATTACTTCACCTCACATATCTGACACATTAGTGGTAACAATTCAAGTTAAAATAAATGTTATACACTGCTGCATTATGCATAGTTTACATTTGATTTTGTTAATACCAAAGTGACATTTTCACTTAAAGTGGAATACTTTCTCCACCACTCATCTTCAAACTTGCCTCCCTACTTACTGGTGAGTAAATATTTGAAGTAGATATCTGTTGTTATGCTGTTACACTGTATTTTATAAACCATGTTTTTACACTTAACATCTTAATTCTTGATGTAGCTATTAAGTTCAGCTGTCACATCTAAGTAGTAGAGTAACTGGAAGAATATACATTTGTCTGAAATATTGTGCAAGCACAAAGTAGACGCATAAAAAATGAAGTGTTGAAGAACTTTAATACCATACTTCGATAAGCTATCAGGTCACCACAGTGTGATCTCCTTCTAGACAAAAAACCCTTTTAATATTATTTCACTTAAAACAAAGATGGAAGAAAAATGTCGAGCCCAATGTTTTTCTTCTTTCCTACTTCCTTTCAACTTCCTTGCAACAAGCCACACCTTCATTAGCTGTAAAAGTAAAATGCTGTTTACACACCGACACAATCTTATATCAAAGTGAATAATAATACCTATTTCAGAGGACATCCTACTGCAGAACTAACACCTTTTAATGATGGTATTTTTTTTAATGTTACAAAGGAAATCCAAATTTGAATACATACACGCTCCTGAAGTGGAGACATCTACAATACCTTAGGAATGGGTAAAAAAAAAACTAGGTTTAAATGCACTTCATAGAAACACTGAGAAATCCATGTAATGAATGGCTTTAATTGCAACAGATAAGTGCCTCTTGTTCATCTGTGAGTCTAAAGTTTAGTTTGGGGGAAAGTCTTTTGTCAGCAGAAGTACCTTATTGTTGATCTCTTTTCAGAACAACAAGGCTGTAATTAAAAGTGCTCTTTAAGTATGTGAGGTGAAACTATGTAGAGTCTTCTGGTGCAGTGCTGACATTTGCATGTCAGACTTGTGAATCATGGTGAGGACAGGTTAGGCAGGTACACACACGAACATACACTCAGGTTACTCCCCTGTGGGTGTGTCTGCTGTCTCAAACAAACTGCAGCTAGGCCTTTTTTCCAGTGTTGCTACAGTCATCAGTGCACTTCGAACAAGACACTTGGTTGCCACGATAAATAAACATGTGAGAACACACCTCTGCACAATGTTTAGCAGCAGATTATTCCTTATGATACAATAACAAAACTTGCAAAAATAAAAGCGCATTAGAGGGCATTCAAATAGTAAAGTACCTTTTAATTAGTAACCCACAAAAGTTTTATCTTGATAACAGCGTATTCTTCTTTGATCTGTACACATAAAGTCACTTGTGTTGAAAAGAAGCCACAAACCAAAAGACAGTACATTTCACTCATTTACTGTAAAGAAAGCTAAACTGATGAGTATTGTAAGACAAGCAGGAACGCTTCAAAAATTTAAATCAAACTCCAACACATCGACCTTGTCAACTAGGTCAGTGAGTAAACACAGAACGCACAACTGCCTGTTTTGCATCTGGTCTGACAGCGAGAAAGGGAGAAAAAAAGCAGGGCAGTAGTCATTCTAGACATGTCATGACAACAGTGTTCCTTTTTTGTTCATACAGAAAGTGAGTGTGCAGCCCTGCAAAAAACACACTGTGCTTTTGTGACAGATTTTGCAACATTCCAGTGACATTTCTAAAGAAATGAAAAGACAAAAGATAGGAGGCCTGGTGTAAATACATGTCTACACTGCACACAGACTTTTGGAATTCATACAGCTGCATAAACAGGCCTTTACAACTCACAAGGTAATTTTATTTGCAATAAAAGAGAGCAGAGGTTCAACAGAAAGTAAATGCAAGCAAATGTTCACAGCACTGTAGACATAACATATGCTTTGTAATTTAATTCTGCCATCAATCCCTGTGCACTTTTTGTGTGTAAAGATTAACAGATGAAGAAAATGAACAGAAAGGAAAATAGTGCACAGGTATTTGATTCCAAACCATCTGTTAAAACCATATGGATTCGACCATTGGCAGCACAGATGCAGCAAGTGTTGATTCCTTTCCATCATCAACTTGGAGCTCTCAGTTTTCAGGCAAACAGGTGTCCCAAAAGTCAGCCTGCTAAGTTGTGTTTATCACAGGAGCCTGACACCCTCTTACAACCGCTAATGGTTGGTTCACTCTCTTCTGTTGTTGCACCAAAGCAACATATCCACTGATGAAGTCCATCTGCCACTGCACAATCACTAATGTCCATCCTCTGTAATTCATTTTCACTCTAATACACAGAACAGAAAGGAGAAATGAGCAGACCAGGTACGTAGGCTTCAAACATAGACGTTTCTCTTATTGTGTCCATGAGACGATAGCAGTCAGTCCATGTAGTCAAAGTCCTCTGGGATACCAAAGGCTTTATTAATGCGGCTGTCATCAAAGGCAAACTTCTTCTTAGTCCAGGACTTGATGGCAAAAACGTTGTCTGAAAAAAGAAATGAAAAACCATCACTGAACTAGAAAGTCTTCAGAGAGAGCACACATTTTCACTAAGGCATAACCCATGTCAGATAGCCACCAGATTGTGTTTGATCGTAAACATTATCATGCTGCATGAGTGTGTAGATTTTCAACAAAATTCACCACGATGTTATGATTTTTACGAATTTTGCAGTGATGGTGTTTTAGTGCCCCCTCCTGGTTCGCTGCCCCCATTATCTTTGTTAAAGCATTTCCCCATGATCAGGATGTTTTTTGCCGATAGGTTCCAATCCGCTTAGCTTGACCAAAATGTTGTGATTTGTTCCATGGGTAATACTCGATTTCTTCATAGAAAAAAAAGAGAGAAAAAAATTGCGATTCGCAGGCGAAAACATAACCACCGTGGGGAAGGTAATTAGATGAGGAGACCGACACATCTGTCCAATCAGTGTTGTATATATTTACAACAGTCAGTCTGGAAATAGGAGAATATTCTTGGACTCGAGGATGATGGTTGAGTCCAAGGACAACACCATCTGCTCTGTTGTTGTGAAGCACTTGCTCGGTGCTATTTTGGTGAAAGTTGTGTTATTTTGGCTGAAGATGTGATTACTACTTCCTGAGGGCAGCAAACACTTCACACCAGTGAAGATCTACAGCACCTGGAAACTATTTGGGTAATTGAAGGGGGGTCTGATCAGATCCTAATGAGACACCTAATGAAGGCAGGATGCTTTATGCCACAATTTGTGAAGCAGACTGAAAGCAAAAGAAAGTGCTTAGTGCAGATTTAATGTTAGATTAAATAGATTAGATCAAGTTAGATTTGTGGGTGAAGTGAAATGTTAGCAACCATCTAGAAACATTAGAGACGTGATTGTGTTTTTATTTAGTTTTCCTTCAACTAGCAACATTAAGTGGAATAATGTAAAATTTCATAACAATGTCAATGAATTAAAGAAAAAAATCTGTCACCAGCAGTTTATGAGACAAGCTCCAATGTCAAAAGCAAATCAAATAGCTTCCTCTAGACTAACGCTGGTCTTATCAAGAGCTTAAGTAAATACACACTGAATCACAAGATTAGTAATACCTTTCACTCCTGCAGGATCACTTTACTCCACTCTTGATACGACAACTGATACAGTGTGTCAGGATTTGTGTGGGTGTGCCTCAGTGTAACGTGGCTGCAGTCATCATTTTTAAGATTGCACAGAACAAACTGCAGCTACAGATAGCTCTATACATGAAGCAGGGTTGTTACTTAAAGCTGCAGGAGTCAACGACAACCTATCAGACAGTAAAATAACACCACTGTCAGCAGTGAATGTTTGTTCTGAGACAGCTGTTGCACACAGCAGTATGAGGAAACACTTTTGTGCAAGGCACGTTTGTTTCAAACTGTCCACCACACAAGGAGGAAGTAGAAGTTGCGGAAGATGCCGATATGACTCACAGCCTCTTTAAATGAATGTAATTCTATCAGAGCGCAGCCAAAACGTGGGCATCACAATGGACAACATGACTTTGTTGACCTACAGAGTGCGGAGACCACAGGCCTCACTGGTTACCATGATCTCCAGAGGTCAGCTGGGTGCAGGGTTACCTCTCAGGTCAACACATGCTCACGAGGAGCTTAAGTGATGACTCCTGGGAGTCACAAAAAGTCCTCGCAGCTTTCACTCTGCCAATTTGGGTGCTGTCATTAGAAATCAATGGAATCAGCCCTGCTTTAAGAAGTTATTTTTAACTGGGCATTCCGAGGGACCTTTTCTCTGTAACTGTATTGTTACATCCAAAAAAGGGCTGCAAGGTGAATCTGCTGAAAATTTTGACACAGCTTCTATTACGTGTGTGTGTATGTAAAGATACGAGGACTCACCTGTCCACCTTGAAACAGCTTCTTTGGCTACAACATTTGACTTTTCTGCAAAACAAAATTTGGGATCAGTATGTGCATTATATAATAATATCCATCCATTTATTTACCACTCCACCAAAGTGGAGTCATGGTGGCAACAGGTTTAGCAGCAAATTTCAGGGATAAAATACTTTCAAGACACCTGCTGAACACCTAACAAAGTAATGACAAGTAAATTATGTTTAATTATGCTAAAAAAAAGACTTTACAAGGTATCATGTTACGCACAAAGATCACTGTGTTTTGTGTTATAGTCTATTTCTTATTCTGTATTTCTTAATGACCTTTATGTGCAAGACTCATACACTGTGTATGTGTTAAAAAAAAGGGCAGTTAAACACCTAATATGAGAGCTCCTCACAATGACAACGTTTTCATAAAAATAGCAGAATAAACTAAAAGAGAAAAAATCCAGGTACCACAAAGCTATGCGATGAGTGGCAGCAAACAGTCTCCTTTAAGAAGAGTATGGTTAGTGATGCAAGGGTTGGGGAACTACAGCCACGCTGTGTGAATATGTGGTGTTTACTATTGAATTAAAGTGGACACTCTAGCCTCCTCTTCCCCTGCAGCTACAGCTCGACAGAACCCATCTCCTGCAGGACCCTGAAATAGAACTGAACAATGTGGTGTAACCAGTTAGTGCTCTATTTCTGAGTAAAGTATCTGGTGACCCATAAAACTGAATCCTAAAACAACAGCAGATCACATGTGCAGTACACAGCGTGACAGTGTAGCTCATGCTAGCTTGCTACAATCTACACATCCATCATCTTTATCCACTGTATCCTGTAGAGGGTCATGGGGGGGGCTGGAGCCTGGGTGAGAGTGGGGTGCCAGCAAGGGCCGACACAGAGAAACAGACGCCCACACTCAAGACCAATTTAAATTAATTAATTAACCTAACATGCATGTGTTTGGACTATAGGAGGAAACCAGAGGAAACCCACGCTGCACAGGGAGAAGATGCAACTCTCCACAGAGGCTGAGCAGCAGGTTGGAGTCCAGGACCTTCTCTCTCTCAGGCCACAGTACTAATTGCTTTGTTATACATAACATACAGTATACATGCATACTCAGACATCACAAATGGGAAACAAAAAAATAAAATCACAACTAATTTATACTAGAATTAAAAAAATAAAAATCTGAACCTATTAACTCCTCTACATTTTGTTGGTTTCTCCTCAAACCATCAGTAACTACATGTCCAACACGTGAATTGTGACATGGAATCACACCACATGGCTGCGACTGATTTATTTGCCCTTCCCACATTCAGTGGTTTTCAGCCTCATGTGTTGTCACAACAGCTTATTAGTGACTATGGGTGTGGCAGCCATAATCAAACACTTTAACCTTATTAATCAAACCTAAATTATAACATTGAGTAGACACAACAGAGGGAAAAAACAGAGGTAATTAGATGATTGTGTTTTTTCTAATAGCACTTTGTCTCAACTCTACAAATGACTTAAAGTATTAGTTTCGGTGACTATATGTTGATTATAATTTGATGTTACCACCACACCTTACTGGCACCTGTGGTGTGAAAACCATTGTCAAACATGCCCAGGACAGAAGACATGTGTTATTTACACTTTGTTTGTTTTGTGGGTTATATATATTGTTTGTGCCTTGGTGATTTAGATTGTTTCTTGTCTTGGTTCATATGTGTTTAAGGGGGAGAATAGCATTTTCTACCTAGTTTGTTTTTTTAAAATCAGTTTGGAATAAATATGAGAATTTGGAATATGAGTGGGACAGGTTTACTGTGAACAGGTTAACACAGTTAAAGAAGTAAGCCATGCTCAGGCCGCTCGGTTCTTACCTCAGAATGATCCTTTAGTACTTACTGACAGCTTTTTGCAAAACAAAGCACATATTTACCAAATATCATTGTATTTTTTCTAACTTTTCTATCATTGAGAAATTTAGATTTTTCAGAAATTCCATTAGTGCTTATAAATGTGTGTGATAATGTTGTTAACAGTGCAGTTTTAGCAGACTACAAGCTTCAAGATGGTCTCTGAATCTTTGGGACTATCATGTTTACAGCTTTCCTATAGGCAGGAACAGGCCTGAGCCCATTCTGCAAGTTCAGTCTAACCTCCTTCAGCAGGAGACATAACACAATATACGCTCATACGCTCAGCACAGCTCTCAGATTACAATTCAATCTTCACAGAGGAGGAGATGGTTATCTGTGACGAAGTGTGTGTGTGTGTGTGTGTCTGGTAGTTAAAAAGAAAAAAAAAAAGACCTGAAGGCATGTGGAGACAGTCGTAAATGTGAAAACAAAGAGATTGAAAATAAGAGCAGGGCTGTTTTTTCTCTGGATTTAATTATTGAATTTGCTCGTGGGATGTGTTGATGATCTGTATCAGAGATGAGCCAATACACAGTTTCAGGGCTGATAACAACAATTGATAATTATCTGTTTATTGTGGCTGATACTGATTTCATCACAGAAAATACTGATCTCATAAATGCAAACATCCATAGATTTGTTTTCACTGAGGTGAACATAAACATTTAGCCCACAGCAGACTTTGTTTTTTCATTTACATTCCTTCACAAGCTACAAAACATAATTTCATGACCTCACATACACTTGGATTAAGCAATAGTTAAGCAGCTGGACTTACAGTTTAAAGAATTAAACAATCATTAACAATCTTTACCTCAACTGACCTCGCTCACTTTTATCTAATTCATACTGTGCGAAGAGTGTAAAACAGATCAGTTGTGATTGAAGGAGCAAACAGAAGCAGTCAAAGACATTCCTGCAGGATTTTTTAATAAACTGCTTATATTGTCTCCCTTTAACTGTACAATAAACAGAGCAGTGTCAGCAACTCAAGGAAAATAACTTAAAAAGAACAGATTTTTACAACATCAGTTCTGTGTACTGTGTGTAAGCACTGTGTATATATTTTTTCCTCTTTCAAATTGCTCGTCTTTTACATAGAATGTAACATGTTTTTTGGAGCCACAAGTACCTACACTTGGATATGAAGGGAGGACTGAGGAGGTGGGTCTCACCCTTGAACCCGAGGACATTTCCCAACTTGTGTGATTTCAGGTCTGCTCTCATTAGAAACCAGAACTGTCAATCAAACTAACAACACCCACCTAGACATTCCTATTTCTGAAGCCTAATATTTACTTTTTCCAGAGGGACCATCAGATGGGTTGGGGGCGGCAGCGGCTCAAAAATGTATTAACCGAGTATTTCATGAATGAAAATGATGTTTTTGCATTGAAGTCAACTGAAGGCAAAGTCTTTTAGAGCTAGCACCTAGTGGCTGTTGGTAGCACTGTAGTTTTTTCCACTTCCACATCTCACTTGCGCTCTTCTACCTCTTCATACAGTCCATACTTTTAGGTGAATTATGTCCACTCCAAGACTCCAAGGTCCATTCTGCTGACCCTGCATATTAAAGTTTATTAAGGTTACTTAAAGACACAAGGTTGATAGGTGTAAACACAAAGCGAGCTACTAAACATTTATTGTCTAATGTCTATATTTACAAAATGACTGTCACAGCTCCACCTGACTTTCCAGCAGAGTCTCAGAGAAACCTGTCATGTTGATATACATCCAGTCTAAATCCTCCCTTTATGAAGCTTAATGCTCAGTTTTTGTCTGGTGTGTGGATGCAACATTTTGAAGGATGTCACTTGTGGTGCTGTTGAACTGACTAACATTAAGCACAGAGGTGTTTCTGTTATTTATCCTGTGCTCAGTGATATAAATAGGGTGGACAAAATAAAAGAAATACCTGCCAGTGTAATGCAATACAATTTAAGAGCACCACACACTACAGCCTTCAGTTGAATTGGCACATCAGTAAAACTAATTTAACAAAATATGTTAAATAAAGAGAAAACAATATCAAGCCTTCATGAAGGCAAAATGTGTTGCAGTCAGCTGCATTAGTTTTAGATTAGTGTGCCTAATTTAAGATGGCATGGTGGCATGTTAAATACTCAATATTAAGGATATTGTTCAAAAACATGATGTTCAGCTGCATTTGACAAAGTACTTTTGTAGAGGCCTATTTGACCTTACAACTAACAAGTATTCATATCATTGATTAACTGTATGGTGTATAACATTTTAGACAATGGAAACAAATTCAATTGGAGTAGTTTACAAAAAGCATTCATCTTTGAGAAGGTAAAATGTATGATAAGTTACAGGAATTACGGGATGATGTGCAGGTAACCCTGAGCAACAGCAGCAACATCACCGTTATTTTCAAACAATTTCAGATCATCAAAATCTCCCAGTTGAACAGGTCTATTAGTCCCAGCTGATCTTTTGCCTGCATGTCCATGTTGCTGTCAGTAGAGGAGTGTCTTTACTGGAGTGGAAAAACCCCAGCAGAGCTGTGTGCAGACTTGGTGTGACACTGGGAGGTGCAGGTAAACCAACCAGATATTTTTATGGCACCACACATGTCACGTGGAAAGATGTAAATGGACACACCCCCTATCAAACAAGTCAGCTGTAACATGAACACAAAGCAGTAAAGGATTTTTGTAATACCACCAATAGTTGTGTGCATTGTGTTGCAGTGTCGAGAAAGAGGTGTGTAACATCCAGTAAAAAAAGTCACGTTTAATGACCTTGTGTTTTTAAAAGCTTTTAACGCCAGGCCTGCGAGCCGAGGGGTCAGAGGTTCTGAGGTTCATTTGGACCGTCATTAAAACCGGCACGCGGGTCTTAGGACTAAAAGATGTCTCAGTTTCAGCTTTGCACTGTTCACACTCACTGTCTCGTTTTATTACATAACTAGTATGTGGTCAAAGGTGATATTTTAAAACCGACATAAAGGCCTTGTGGATGCATGTTGACTGACCACTTGTGATCAGTTTTCACTTCCTCTCTCCTGTTTGGTTTGAACCGTGAGAATCTGTGACCCTGCTGCTCAACTGGTTCATTTAAAAATGAGCAGTGACCCACTTCTCACACCAGGTACATGCCTTTAAATCTCTCTCTGCGTTGTTTGACACAGGAACATCAGCTGTATCCAAGTTGACTGGCCATTTGTATTCATTCGCCCAATCCCAAGTCCCCCCTCCCTTGGCCGTAGCGCTTAGCCCTACCCCTCCATTGGGTGTCCTGATTGTTGACGAGTTGAAGGGGGAGGGCCAAGTGGTCGGGCCGTCTGGCCATCTAATCTGAGTTTTTCCAGGAGCACGCTTAAACAGAGGAGTAGGAGAAATTTGACATTATTTTGTGAGAGTCACCAGCAACATGGAGGCAAATGATGTGGTGATCAAAGGAACACAAATAACTTATTACAATAATTCATCAGTTTAATTCCGTTTATAGACTGCTTGTTTATGACAAACACAGCAAAAAATGTGCAATTGTTATACTTGTGTCTATTCAGGCTATTCATGTTAGCATTGTTAGCATTGTATTAACGTAACATTCACGTGTCCTGTTATACCTGTCAGAAATTGAACATGCATGTTACTTGATAATCTGGGTTTGTCACCCAGAGGACGACAGCTGGTGATGGCATGGTGAATTGTTGTCGCTTAAGTTGTCGCTATCTGCGTAGCGCCATCGACAATCGCCGATGATGCACCAGGTCTTGAAGGATTGTCACATTTCATAGGGGGATATTTCAACCCCCTACCCCTTGCAACTCCATTTCAAGGGGTAGAGGTGAACATCAGAAATGGGACTGGGCCGTTATTACATATGGATGTGGTCGTGTGTGTCCCTGGCCACCGTTAAACGTGGCTTAAGTAATTCTCCCAACACATCTTAATACATTTAGACACATTCATGCCTGAACATCTGAGGCAGCTTTCAGGAAAATGTGTGAGGAGAGAACTTGAGGGTGTAAAATATGTTTTGCCACATCCTGCTTATGTTTAACTGTGAGTGGGCGCTTTTGATTGGAGGCCAACTCCGGCTGCTTACTGGAGGTGCTCTCTGGTATCATTTCCATTAATGTAACGGTCTCTGTGTTGAATGATTGATTCGCAGAACAGCTTAAAAAGAGACTGCAACGAACTCTTCTATGCACTGCCCTGATATTGGAGATTGCGTGGGAGGCTCCACTGTAATAATCCAGCTCCTGCTACAAAATTGTGTGTTTGTTATCAGGTGTGAAACTACAGAAGCTTCCCGAATGCTTTGTATCTCAGATGTTACTCAGCTCTTTGCTCTGCCTCCTCTTTAAACCAAAGATTCTCGCTGGATGCTTGAACAATAGCAGTTTTTCCTCTGATTTTACACTGAATAACATCTCAAATCTAAAAACTTCAAGTAAAAAAAAATCTTGAGATCCACATTGATTAAATAGCCAAAAAATGCTTGTGTAACACTTTGCCAAAACCTGTTATTCACTCTGCAGTCGCACCAATGAACTGCCAATGACAAAACACTAAATCCTTTCAGTGACAAGAAAAATGGAAACGATGTGAAGCCTGTGATGAAATATTCAAACAAAAACAACTAAGAACAAAGAATAATCAGACTCCAAACACCAACTACAGCCTCAGAAATGACTGCTCAGTTAAATCCACCTCCCCTTTGGACATTAAAAATTTAAAGACCACCTTATTAAACTACGTTACATCATACAGATTCCTCTGGTCCGTAGCTTTAGGTGACATGACTGATGCTAAAACTTTTAGAGAAACCAGTCAGGCTGAAAGCGTACTCACTCATCTCCTCCACAACTTCTGGGTCACATTCTCGGTACTTCTCCAACTCGGCCTGCAGCTGCGTTCCCTCCTCTCTCAGAGTCTTCAGCTCCTTCAGCAGAGAGCCTCTTTCTTTCTGCACAGGGACATGCAAATCTGTTTTTTGGGGAACTCAATATTTCTTACATTCATTTTATTTTTTGAACTTTTTTGCCAGGATATGAACAAGTTCTTACTGTATCTTGCCGTCCTACTTTTGCCTTTTCAATGGCTTTCTGCAGAGACACCTTCCTCTGCTTGGCTTCAGAAACCTTAAAAGAACAAGTGTTACATTATGCATTATAATACAGTTTGTAGACAACTGAGTTTCTTCTAAAATGCAACATAAATCACTCCTGCTCTTTAATATGCACATGTTTGAATATGAAAATATTCCCGAGATCAACCAGTAACCTCCTGAAACTAATACACCCTGGAGATAAACCTTATATTTGTAAAATTTCACTTTAAAATCAGTTCTCTCTTGTTTTAAAGTCAGGAGTTCAGTGTTGAACGTATGATATGAAGGGAGGAGTGAGGTGGCGGGTTTGACCCTTGAACCCGAGGACACCGTCCAATGTGTAAGAGACTCAAGTTCAGTTCTGGTCTCATTGGAGACGAGGTCCATTGATCAAACTAATCACACCCCTAAATATTTCTTTGAAAAAAAAAAACAACTAATATCTACTTAATTATGTTGGGTTATTTTTCGAGATCATGGATGAGAATTGACTTATTTAGGTAATGACATCAGACTAACTTAAAAAATGCATTGAGCCAGTATCTACCGACCATCAGAAGTATGGCACTTTTTTGCACTTCTGCATTAGCTTCACTTTTGAGACCCAGTTGCTTCGTCCATTTCTACATGCAGTCTATGATTAAACGGCATTGAAAGCCAGTTCCAGTGCTGCTAACTGCACAGTAAGAAGAGGCTGTGCACGAAAATCTATGTAATCTGCAGCCTAGTGTTTGTCATCTTATTTATTCATCGCATCCAGCAAACACATCACTGCGTAAAATGGATGTATGACGACCTAATGGCCAAATGTTGTGGTGTCTCAGTAACGGCTGTGTAGTGTCACATGTACGATACGACCAAATGTTGTTAGTGTGAAAGGGCTGGTTTCTAACTTCTGCCCCAGAAATCTGGTGGCTAATGTTCTCGGAGGAGTAGCCACCCTCACACCATCTGTCTGCTGTGCAACAGGAGAAGGAAAAGTGGGTCATTACACACATGGAGATATTCTACGACAATAAATCTCTCACAATTGTGCAACATCAGGGACTTCAATTAAAGCTGGGGTTTTTTTTTTTATTCATCTGGGAATTTTTCTCTTTATTAAAAAAATAAATAAAAATGTATAAAATATCTGATGAAAACATACATGGCTAATATATTATTTTTTTTACATTCTTCAACAAACAAGCTTTTAATGTGTAGCTCATTTGCATTTTATTCCCTTTTTTCTTCTTCTTTTTAAGCAGAAGCATTTTCTGGGCCGTGTTTGTCACACGCTGACCTCATTACTGTAAACTACACTGAGCAGTGTCCTCTTAAACCAGAAATAACAACAACCTGCTGTGAAACCCTGCTGAAATCCATCTTCTCCTTTCATTAAATATAGTTTTCTACCAGTGGCGGCGTACATCACAGCAGGAGAATGGAGTCTCTGCCGTGCTTCGGTTGTTAAACACGGAGATCACACTCGAACCGACTGCTCTCACCTGTTTATGCAGCTCCTCCAGTTTGTGCTTGCGAGTGTGTAAAGCCTTACTGGGAAAGGCCCAGTAGTAGTTGGATGTACCGACTCTCTCGCAGTCCACCATGTTGTCATCCACCAGGCTCTGCAGCACTTCCTTCACAGTCATGGGAGCTTAAAACAGCAGAAAATACACGTGTCACAATTAAATGACAATGACTTTAATTTTCTGTCATCATGTTGCTTCCCAGTGATATTAATACGAACTGTGAGTTTGTAGTTTGGTGATTTATGGCAGAGGTATGGTCAGTACAAGCTAAGCAGTCTTTCAAGGTATGTTGTTAATATTCTGCTGATGATTTTAAAAGCAACAGTCATCATCAGATCCCATTTCTACTGTTGGCGAGATATGAGGCCGAAATGTTCACAGGACTAAACCCACACATCTGCAGCCTATCTGCTCGTTTTAAACTTATCTGAGAGCACTGCATGAGAGGATGTAATAGAGCAGGAGTTACATCTTGAACAGTGTCAGCGGTGAAATGTGATACTCCCACACGCTCTGCTCAGCCCGTCCACTGTGAAACTGAAAGAGCTTATCTGCTGAGAGGATGCTGAACAGCAGCAAAAAATAGGATTGGCAACGAGGATCGAAAATGAAAAACACTCTGGAGAGATTAACCAAACTCTGTAACTTGGGAATTGTCTTTTTCAGTCATTTGTCTCTTTTCAGTTCATGTGATTCAAACAGCCTTTTCAACCTTTTTAATTTCAAACTGTTCTGCCTTTCTAATGGTTACTGGTATGTTATTACTACTCCTTTTTTCAGCTTAGATGAGATCACTCCCTTGGCCCCATTTCTCACATTTTCTCTCACTCTACAGTGAAATGTGCCCACAATGCAGATCTCTTGTTGCCCCCTTCCCCCATCACTCAGTAACTACATTATGCTCAAGTACACGGGTCAAAAACATGTGCATTTAATCACAGCAACAAGATCCAGTTTCTCCAGATTAATGTTTTGTCCACTTTAAAACAAAATCATTCAACACAGTCTCCTTCTTCTGGACGGCCTGGCACTTAAAAATCCAAGTTTTTACTTTTTATAAATGTTCCCTTGATTCTCATAAAGTCAAGCTTCAGGCTGACATTATGAGAAAGTGTTCAACTCAAGAACAAAAAGCTTCCAACAGCTCTCTGCACTGCCAGTTTACTGCTATTGATAGATCTGGTTCTGCTTACACAGGCTAAATACAGTTATGATGGCAATAGCAAGTCCTGGTTGCCATGGTGATTCTGTAAGCATGTCACCCGAGCGTTTTCAAGAATGCATGAGGCTGTGGAGCTTGTTGACGCTGTACATTCACGTCTGTACAGCCTCTGAAATTAATTACTTTCACTTAAAAGAACACTGATGCTATTTATGGAAGTTTTATCCCATTTATTACTCTGCTAGAATATTAGATAGTTTATCATCGGTATTGTAATCAAGTTTTTGGAGGGTTTTGTTGCATTTTCTTCAAGAACTGCATCGTTTCCCTAACAACAGGGGAAACAAGAAAAGACTTTAATATATACAGGCAACCAGTCAAAAACATACAGACAGATCATTTAAAAATTCAGAGTTAATGACCTTTTCCTATTAAATTATAGATCAGCCCTCACCTATTCCCTTTGACTTTGGGGCAATCTTCTCAATGTCTTTCAGCTGAAACACATCTTTCTGGAACGGTAGAGACAAAAGGAAATTATTTGTATCAGTATATATTGTAAACAACCACCTAACATTTACCTTAACAACCATCTTCATCCACTCTCATTAGTTTCTAGATCCATGTTTTCAGCACATTATTTGGGATTTCTGGAAGTTAATACAACAGACATATTTATGGATTTATACAACAACATGGCATTGCATCCAGGTACTTTAACTAATGATATACTAGAAATATTTCATGGTTTGCACCTTTACTTGCCTGTTCAGGTTAACCATAGTGTTAAAATCTTAAAAAGCTAAAGTTTAGAGATTAAGCTATTTTAGGATTCTAGAAATGGATTAACATTCAAAATATAATATTCTATTCTTCACACTCCCTCATCTTACTTTGCTGGATCTGTGCATTCATGTACACTCTTCTTGTGGTTGTTTATGTGCATGAAGTGTATGGGTCATTTATCACCTGCGATGGGGGAAACTCACCGATTCAAAGAAAATCTCCATCATGCGAGTTCTCTTCTCCTCCAAACTTAGTCCTTTCTTCTTTGACTGCAAAGGAAAATGTAATTTAATATGACAACTACATCACAAAGTAGTAAGGTGTGGGGCAATAAAACATCTAGGAGGGACCGATTTACTGACTGTGTTTGTCTTTTGTATTACTTATGTACCACGAGTAATAACATACAACATTACAAAGAGCATTTTAAATTCGATCTTATTGGTCAACAGACCTACCAGTGACTTAATTACTGTTTTTGTAATTATGGCTTCCGACCACCGGTGGCAGCACTGAGCCGCACAATGGTCTTCAAAGAAGTAGTCCACGACTCGCCATCTTGGATGAGTTTACGTGGGTTTGTGAGCGAATAAAAACTAAGTGGTGTTTTGTTACTGTATATTCGCCTGACATCTCCCCATCTCCCCCTGATAGGTCATTGACAAATCCAACTTCTCTACGACGAAGTTATATTTCCATCGGTCCCCGATAAGTAACCCAATATACACTAATAACATGGAAATCACATGTGTAGTGATACAGGACCCAAAGTTATTGTAACGGTCCTGAATTACAACTAACACTGCTGTATAAAGTAACGCTGGGTTCGTGGCTCCGTGAAATAAGCATTGTATCTTAACTAGCTAGTGCTTGTTAGTGAAGGGGACGTTACTAACAGCAATGAGCTGGAGAAAAGAGCTAGCTTAGAGTTATTAGCATGTAGCTACAGCCTCAGTCGTCTCTGCAGCAGCATCATCACATCGAGCAGGTCAAAGTGAACATGTGCTTACCATTTTATGACGTAAACTGCACCAGAAACACCCGCTACCATCAACGTTTTAGGCACTTAAATGTGACACAGCGGTGTTGTGTTTGTAATGCAAACAAGAAAAAACCCGGTCCACTTGTACTGAATTTCCCGCGAAAGGTGGTGACGGGTTGATGCTGCGTTCACGGCTCCTCGTCAACGTCACCACTCTACTGACTGTCAAAATCGGTCTAGGTTTTCACCATAGACTGTATAAATATTTCTATAGGGTTTTCACACACAAGGACTGAGGCTTGGTGTTATAGACATGTAAAAAGTTAGAAAAAACATAGCAACAATATATATGTGTGTGTGTGTGTGTGTGTGTGTGTGTGTGTGTGTATTATATCTATCTAAATAAAAGATTTGCATATGTTCACAATGTAACAGTATAAAAATAAAAAAGTCTCTAACAATAACCTAAAATTTTAATCAATGCCTATTATAGAGAAACATTACAATCTATGTAAATTACGATAATACCTATATTTGTTTAGAAACCACAAGCTCGGGCAAAGTTTCGTGTCAGGAAAAAAATGCATTGTAAATAAAAAAAAATTAAAAAGCGCCTTTATGAATGAGTTACATGCCTATGCTGTTAAGTGTAAATGCTGCTTCCACACTGTGTCCTTGAATGGCACATCGCTCAGCTTTGGGTCTCACTCAGAAAACTGTTATAAACACCACTTTGTCTTGTCTTATTCACTTCAGTCATGTTTATTCCCGACTGCTCTGTAATGCAGCATTACTTCATTTCACGTTTTTGTGACGCCCTCTGCTGTCTAATGAAATGCATTTTCTTCGACAGAAAAGCTTTTATGGTCAAAAGTGTGTTGTTTTAATCAGGTCTGTGCAGAGGTTTGTATCTGCAGTCATCAAGGACAGAAAAAGCAATCCAGTGTTCTCAAACAGAATGTCATAAACATTTCTAAATGTTTTTTTTGTTTGTTTGATTTGCCATGTTCAGTGATATAGTTCATCCTCAACACATGCATCCACATATAAACACAATAGTCGTTTTCTATGGGCACTTTAATTCCATTTGGCATTACAAATATAAACAAGACAATGGAAAACAAATAGTTTTGCAGGATTGTGTAGAAAATGGATGACCAAATTCAGAATAACAAATAATGGAAGTTGTGTGCTTGAAGACAATGTCTGAGAAAGGCTTTCTAAGAGGAGCACAGTGCATTTTCACAACATACACCTCAACTGTTGAACTACATATTGCATCATTCTTTTGACAAATAGTCTATCTAAAATACAACATAGCAGTTCTACAGATTTTTAAAGACATAAGAGCACATGGAGAGGAGGGAGGGTTGTCACAGTTCTGAATGTGTGCGTCTGATGTTGTTCGATTAAACCTACTTTCAGAATGAACGAACATTTCAAATGAAGACTGATGCACCCCCACTGAGTTTATTTTCAGGATTTTAGATTTTTTTTTTTACTAAAATTTTGTAACAAATTCTGAGGTGTTTGCACACAATCACAGCAGAGTGTAAGTTGAAATGTCAAGAGGCTTCAGAGATATCCAAACACACAGGTGCACACATACTTACACAGCAGAAGTCAGCTTATTAAGTGGCTTATGTTTGGTACCTTATTTAATCATCACGCACACACACGCACGGTCACACTTGTCTCGTACACACAAACACACACTATGTGGTTTTGTAAAACCAATTAAGTCATCAGCTTACTGTGCGTTAATTTAAAGTGATGTCATAGATAACATTAAATAGTTGTTTTCACATATAGAGAGAAGTATTGTAATTGAAACAGTGCCTCCATTTAAGGTTTCTTGTTGTGATATTGTTAATCATCACCTCAAAATTGTTTTATATATTGTGCACTGTGGCTTTTTCGGTGTTAGTTAAAAACAGCATGCACAAAGACGCCTAATCATGCTTGAAAATACCCTGCTACCTACAGTAGGTGGAATACTTTTTTAATAGTGAACAGGCAAAATGTGAGGACTCTCAGGAAGCTGCGGTTATTGTAACTATAATCCATTATTTCTCAGGAAACTAAGGTATACTCTACTTTCATTTCAGTCTCACTCAACACATTGTCCAGCCAGGATTTCTTCAGAACAAGTGCAACAGTATTATTTCCCAGTTATCTGCCAAGTGACAAGAAATCAAACCATATGTACATTTTTAAAGCTTAGTTTTCAAAAGCACAGTTAAGATGGAAAGTGAACAAGGTTGTGAGTGACTCTTCAAAGCAGCAGCCATCAGCGAACATCAGAGATCCTCTCACTTCATTCGCAAAACAAATAATTCCCAGTGTTGTTTCTTCAGCGTGAGGGTTCAGACACGAGGAGAACAGTCAAAGGAGATGGCACAACGACAGCGGCGATTCAAAGATGAATGGGTGAGTGCAAAATCTTCCAGTCGCTCCATACTAATGTGTGTGTCTATATATACACTGTACAGGTTGTGCGTTGAGAGGGGATGAGCTACTGCAGGTAGCGGTAGACTTTGAAGCAGTGGTTGCCAGAATCGGCGACCACAACGTGTCCGTCAGATGTGAGCGCGAGTCCCTGCGGGCCGTAGAGCGGATCTGCTGACGTGTTGATGTAGGAGAGGAACGAGCCGCTGCCATCAAACACCTGAGAGAAATAAAGGTCATCAGTACTCTGCTCTGTTTGTAATAACAGGTCTCAGTTGCATTGAATGGAAAAATGAAGCTTGGATATTTATACACAGGAAGAGAATGAGTTGATCAATAGGAATGATTCATAGTGACAGAAGGACATTTAAAATGAGCAATTTTCTGGGGAGAAGTGGGTGAACTGAGGAGAGTGTTTCACAATTTATGTATTTTTATATATTAAGTTTGGACTCAAATATGTAATCAGCCTTTTTTGTACACGTGGAAATTATATGTAAAACATATATAATGTTTTTGCCCAAAATAGCAAGGTACTTGATTGGAAAAAAAAAATCAAAATTCCCACTATTTGTGTGACTTTGGGTTTCCAAAGTGGAGGCGTAGGACCCATACAAACTAACTGCACATTGTAAATGAAACAGCTGGGGATGCTGCAGGACAGAAAACTTAAACTTGTCTGTAGACTTGTTGAGGGGAGACACTTTGCACTGACCTGTATCCTGCTGTTGCCCCAATCTGCTACTATGATGTTTCCATTGACATCCACTGCCACTCCTGTGGGGGCGTTGAACTGGCCGTTACCTTCGCCGTTAGAACCAAACTTCAGCAAAAATTCACCCTCTGTGTTGAACACCTAGATTTAGATTTACAAGTAGAGTAACAGAGGAGAGATTCTTTTAGTAAGTAAAAAAAATAATCTGTGAAAAACTGCTTGACAGACAAATGTCTTCCACTTCATTACACTTCTGTAAGGTCCTGTAATTGGCTTCTGGACAAACTGCAGTGTCAATGAATCCTGAACATCCAGGTGTTAAACTGAGATTTAAAGCTACAGCTCTCTACCCTTCAAAAGTCTTCTAATGCCAAACAACCAAATGAAGTAACATAAAGTAAAACACATTTGTGTCACAATTTTTAGCTTTAAAATATTTAAGCACCATCAGACTTTGTACACAGTGTAGCTGTAACACACATGTCTCTAACGCACTGACCTTAACTGAGTGGTTGTGGAAATCTGTCACAATGATTTCATTGTTGTTGTTGACAGCAGCAAAGTGAGGACCTGGGACGATAAATAAAATAAATTAGAAAAGATTTCAGACATGTCATTTTTCTAATTCTGCTGTTGGATGAACCTCAGCTTTTGCATGGCAGATGTTTGATGACAACATGCAACTTTACAGTTAGCCTAACGCAGTAAAACAGAAAAATATCACACTGAAATAGAAAGTACTAAAAAAAGAAAAGATTTTACACAGCTAATAATAACATGATCAGTGGTACAACATGCTGTTTTAGAGACACTTGAGTTAATAATGAATGTAATGACTAATGTAATGCTTTCGTTGACTGAAGTTAAAATGTTATATCTAACAGTTTTACAAGCTCCCATCTGATCCATAAATGTTGAAAAACTCAGAGTCCGAGGGATCATGGGGTCTTTATGGGTCCTGCATACATCTTCATTCCACATGCAGGTGAGAGCTGGTTGGATAGGGACTGTAGGGGGGGCAGTGCACGGTATTACCATTGAGTGTACCTGCAAACTGCCTGTCACCGTTGCCACGGTTACCAAACTTGGTGACCAGCTTGCCGTTGACCTGAAAGATGAAGACGCAGCAGGCTTTGTTGTCGACCACGATGATGTGGCCATTTCTGTCCACTGAGACGCCTTTAGGACCCATCAGCTTCCCCGAGCCAATCTTGTTCTGGAGAGGTGGAAGGATTTACATTTCTGTCACAATAATGTGAAACGTTACAATCATGAGTAATTGTGTTATTAGAGAAAGGACCACTATAAAAACCCCTTTTCTATGGGAGACAAGTCCTGATAATGTGACAGATTTAGGTGGCCACAACTCGAGTAATACCCGTCCACACACACACACACACACACACACACACACACACACACTACAGACATAAATAGTGTGGTAAATAGTTGTGTGGCAGTGGTTTGGAGAGGATCTGAGTGACTGAACCCCAGGCTGCTATAAATGGAACAAGAGAGGATCTTAAATGCAGCCAAGCATTAAAAACAAAAATCTGCATTTAATTTTTTAGAGACAGAGTCAGAAAGAGGAAGTAAAAATCTGCATGAGTGCATCTCTTAACACCAGAAATGTGCTAATTAGATGTGATAAATGGCCAAGGGCATGTGGGTCTTTAAAAAGATAGCACTATAGTAATACACCTACTGTTACAGTCCTGAGTAAAATCACGGGATAATGACTTTGTCCCTCTGACAGCACTAATAGAGACTGAAGATAAATAAGGATAAAAGCTTGACTTACCTTAAATTTGCCTTCACTTGAAAAGATGCTGACCCATTTGTTGTCATAATCTGCAATGATGATGTCACCATTGGGGTGAACGGCCACACCAGTGGGCCTCTGCAGCTGACCAGGAGTCCTGCCCCGGACACCAAAACGACTTTTGAACTGGCCATCATTGGAGAAAATCTGCAGTCACAGAAACACACCCGAAAAGATTTGAGCTCTTAAAAATGATCCGTTTTAACATTCAATTTATTTCCAATCTTCCACAAAGTGTTTCAATAAGTTACAGCAGAGAACAAAGTGCAGACGCAGCACTGTACGGTACATTATAGATTTTGTAGCTGTAAGTTATTTTTACCTGGACACACTGGTTGTTGCTGTCTGCGATCAGCACCTTTCCCAGAGAGGAGGCAGCCACTCCCTGCAGGTTAGTGAACTCTCCTTTGTTCCTCCCTTTTGTGCCTGTGAAACATAAAATGCAGCAATGAGCTTTTGTTCAAGGTGATAACCTGATATGTGCTTTTATCAAGTGTTTTGCACAGTGGTGCTGTTTGTAAATGAAGAGACGCCTCCACATCCATTGAAGTAAGTGACAAAAACTTAATTTCTGCATTGGCACAGACATCTGCATTAAACATTCAAGGTCAGAGGACAAGGTTATTTCTATATATTTAAAATTATTGCAACATTTCACCTTTCAAAAATATTAGATTTTAGAAAATCCTCTTATGTGACAAGGTGAACGAGTTAAAATGTTTAATCATTCACGCTGTTGTCAGGAATTTTACTGCAACATTTCAAATTCACTCCGAACATGAGCAGCAATATACATTTAAAAAGATTTAACAGCACATCTGACAACTGACTGAAATGCATTTCTATCTGCTAGTGATACCCAACAGAACAGAAGTACTTTTCTCAATTCCTTAGACTGACAAATAATTTTGTACATCTTCCTACAATCTTCTTTTTCATGAAACAAAATAAAGCAACATAGATAAACATCAGTGAAATATAATATATACCTGTACAAACATATACATTTAGGGCCCATCTACAATAAATTACATACAGTGATGTCATCAACACAACACTCTGGGAGGTAGTTGCTCTGTAAAGTTTATCTCACTGCCTGGGTTTAATGTTGGTTCTTACCGATTCTGAAGATGAGGTCGTCCTCAATGGGGTTTTCTTTCCTCCTGCCTGTGCTGTACATACTGGCCGGCCTCTTGATGGCCTTCTGCTTGATGTGTCCACTGCCCGGAGACTTTAGTCTCTTCTTTATGCCGTCTGAAGTCGGCGACACATCTATGGTTTTGGTGGCCTTTATCTTAAAGGGGCTTCCTTTAATGTGTTGGTCGTATAAACGCAGTGATAGGTTGAAAGTGCCCTCTTTAGGAGCTGTGAACAGGTACTCATAAGTCCCATTCTTGTTGTCCAGTATCTCTCCGTCACCTTTGCTGCCATCAGGTGAGGACATTTCAGCAGTGATGACTGCGTTACCCATCTTGCACAGCTCTCCGTCTTTGTCCTTAGTGGTGATGGTGATGGACGTGGGCACACCCACCACACAGTGCCGTAACCCTTCACCTGTCGCCACAGTCTCAGAGGCCACAGCATTAGTGGTTACAATAGTGCCCAGGTTGTGGATGGACTTCTTTAGTCCTTCTGTCTCCACGAGGAAGTCCAGCTGGTCGTTCTCTCCGGGCTGCAGAGGAAGCTCCTGGCTGGCCAGCTCAATGAGACGCTCGCCCATCTGCTTCTTCACCAGCAGCACCTCGGCCTCAGTGCCGTGGCTCAGGGCCTGCTCCGTGAAGTTACAGCTGCTGTTGATGCTCTCCTGGCCCTGCAGCAGCGTGTCCAGCTGGGCCTGGAGCACCTGCACATGGAAACACCAGGGGGCAGCAGAGTGACACTGAGGTTAGATTAAACAAGTGAATCTGGATCCATTTGAACTTGTGACCTTTTCAAATTGTGAGCTAGTGGAGTAAATTATCATGAAATAATTACCCAGATGAATATATTATAGAAGCTAGAAGTTGACTTTCCCAGTAATGTTTAAACAAGAGTTCAAGTTTTTACACTTTTATTTTCTCACTTTAACTTAATTGTAAGTGTTGGTTCAATCCACAACAATTTATCATCTGACATGATTTTTTTAGTTTCCCTCTACTTGTTTCAACTCAACAAAATGTATCAATAAAAAACCTTATGTGTCACCCTTTGGCTTGTAAATGTGACATAAGCAATAAGACAGTTGGGTCATGTAGCAACATGTATACGTCTGATAACTAGTTTGAGAAAAATGGCTCCATATTCTCATGAGAACAGTCATTGATTGACATTTTCGAAGTAATTCAGCTATTGTGGTTGCTAATAAATTAATGTAAAGAAGTGTTATATTCACTGATAACCCATAAAGTGTTAGCTAATCACTGACTCATAGTGAGTTAATCATTTGTTGCTCACAAACAACAAATAATTAAACATCTTAAATTAATTAATGCGCTGAATATTCATGAGTTATGCATTAGCGATGCATTGTTTAGACAGTGTGTCATATCATTCTATTAAAAGTGTTACTATCCTTCTACATGATAGGGTGCTACATGATACAAAATAACCAAATTCTTGGTGGCTGATGCCCCTCAAGCTCACTTTTCACTATTTCTCTTTATTAGTGGGACAACACCATCCACTAAATAAAGCAGCAAGACAAACTCACCTGCATCTGTCCATCACATTCTTCTTCTCTTTCAAACAGAGAGGCCATTCAGCTATTTATCTCAAGTCAAATGTTTCCTCCAAACATCTGCTGTCACCTCCTGTCGACTGATTCACACCGTGAAGCTCTGAAAACTCTGGTTCTCTCCGTAACAATAGAGATCTAGCTTCAGAGTAAGAGGATAAAGTGTTCGTACGCATGAAGACCAGAGCTGTACTGTATTCCCTCAGCGCACATGACACACCCAAATCAACCCAGCAGCACATGCAGTACACTGGCTCCATCTAGCTACAGCAACAGCAGCTGAAAGTCACATATCTGACTTTCCCCTGGGCTCCAGTGTTTTGACTGCACACCAGCCAGTGAATTGTAAATCATTAGCAGCCCATGTGATTAAACTCCCCGAGGGAGCGGCAGCAGGCTCTTAACCAAAGTGGATGATTGGTTGTCTGGTTGGGGTGGTGCACCAGATTCCCCGACCCCCCTCTTTCTACCGGTTAATCGCCTATCAGACCAGCTGAGCCCTCATCAGCAAAAACAGCATGATGACAGATTAAAGGCTTTCCGAAAATATACGTAATAAGGTCAGTTTTGTCTTAATTTTACAACATTTCTTGCTTTTTTTTAATAATTTCCTTCAGTATTCTTAAAAACTCCAGATAATGAAGTCCCTTAAAGAACTAGATAATCACTGCAAAGTGCAAACAATCCTCCAAAACAACACTCATAACTCTCAGATAAGACCAAGGTCTCAAGCAAACATTGAAGCATAACACTCAAACCACACAGAAAATAAACAGACATTACTTCACACCTTCTGCTTGAGGCCGTAGTTGACCTCCAGCTCCATGAGTAAAACGCTCTTGCGGACATTAAGGGTCTTCTGTAACTCATCAAAGGTGGTGTGGATGTCGTCCTCGATGGAGCTCTTCTGATTGGTCAGCTGCTGCAGAATCTCCGACAGCGTCTGCAGGGCTGTGTCGATTTCTGGTAATCTGAAAGCAATGGAGGAACGAGGAGACAATTTTCATGTAGTGAGTCAGAAGTCCCACGACAGAGGGAGAGAGAGGGAGACTTGTGTGTCATTGTGCATAAAGTCTGTCGTGCGTTGGCATAATGCTCCTGTTGTACCTCTTCTTGACGGCATCTAGCTGGTCCTGTAATGAGGCCTTGTGTTGTTCCACTACGTCTTTAAGAGGCACAGTCGGGTGTTCTCCATGTTCGCCACTTGTACACTCCTGACACATGGCTGTCTCACATGGAGGACAGTAAAACTCCATGACCTAAGACACAAGAAAAGTACAGATTACATATAAAAATGGACATGAGTCAAGATTCAAATCTTTTAGCCACATTAGCGCTGTGGCACTATGGATACCAATGTCACCTAGTTCACTACTATGATCCAGAAACTTCTCAACAAATATAGGATTGCTAGTGATAGCAATGAAATTCTGTGAAGACTGTGACAATTTTGTTTTGACTACAAATAAAAGCCAATAATATGTAAACTCGTTAAATAACAAAATGCTGTTTTCAGTTGGTTAAGTTGCTTCCAAAATAATGCCAAGTTAGATTTATTATTGTATTTCAAAACAATCATCAAACTAAAAACCGCTGCCAAGATAAAATCCAGCTGTACTGCTTCTATAGACTGAACACTGTTGCCCTCTTGTGGTGAAATAGCAACACCATCTTGTTAAAACATTGGGTTATTATAAAAGATAGGGATTTGCTGAATTTTCTTCCTTTTTTCTGAGAAGATACCATTCTCTAAAAAAAATAAAAATACTCTATGTCTCAAAAAAAAAAAAAAAAAAGAAATTGTGTAATGTCAACACAGATGGACAGACAGACAAACAGAAGTGAAAATATAACCTCAAATATAACAATAAAAAAAAAAACAAGATCTCAAAAGCCTGGAACCATAAATGTTAAAGCAGACTTACTAATATGAGGATACAACATACTGTTCTTACACGTCTTCAGCTCCACGTCAAAGCATAACTAACGAACACAACCTTGAAAATATGTTTCATGGCACATTATCTTTGTGGAGTGTTTTGTGTACATATGTCTGAGAGACAGGGACAGAGCGGGACAAACAGCTAGACAGAGTGACACACTGGCAGTGTGAGTAACTCTTACACTGCCTCCATGGTTGGGGCAGGAGAGCAGTTGGCCCGTAGCCACCGTGG
>OOFC01001718.1:10481-28405 GCA_900323345.1 Pseudochromis fuscus | reverse complement strand
TGATGTTGTTGAGAGCGGCGGCCTCCTGGCTGCAGCTGTCCGGCGCCCGCTGCAGCACGTCCATCAGGTTGGTGATGAAGAAGTTATTCTGCAATGCCGCCACACCTTTCTCCGGCAGGATTGAGGTCTGGCGGCACACGGGGCACGACAGTGTGAGGCTGTGGGCCGGGATGTAATTCTGCAGGCACCTAGAGAAGGAGAAGATACATCGTAAAACAGTCACTTGAAACACTCTGTGATTACAGCAATATTATTTATTTTTTTAAAAAAAAAGCATATTCAACCATTTTATCCTCTACCAGGTCATTAGCAGTTATTTTACCTTAAGGTCAAGGTGGAAGCAGGTGTAAAACTCACCTCTGAGGCCATCTAGTGGTTAAAGTGTTCACATGTGGTGAGTGATTTACAGCAGCACTACACAATCAGGTATGCACCTCCTGGTTTATTCCTTACATCTGTACAAATTTGTGCTATAAAATACAATAAGCCTGCTGTAAGTCCAGTCTTTAACTTCTAATGTTCAGTATGACACTGTGTCAGAAAGGATGTTGATTAAGTTGTAGAGATATTATTGGAAGAAGGTACTGGAGGTGCTTGGCTGGTCTATACTGAATTGCCTTTATATATAAGACAGGCCTCTTCTGTACCTGTTTTTAAATCATTTCTTAAAACACACTTTTACAGTTTGGCTTTCGGCACAACCCAAGGAGGTTGACTTTCTTTCCTTTATTTCTTGAACAGATTTTATTTATCTCCTGGTATTTTAACTTGTTTTATTATTTTAAATTTTATGTGTTGTTTTTATTTTTTTTTTACTCTGTAGCACTTTTGTCAACTTGGTTGTTTATAAAGTGCATTACAAATAAAGTTGCAGTTGCAGTAGTTCTGGTGTTTTCAACCTTATATGTATATAAATGTAGGCTGAAAATGTAGCTTGAAAAAAATGTACATATATATTAATATGAGGAACACTTTCCAATCATCATTGTATTGGACTTCCTGTGATTGTCCAGGCAACTTGTCTTTAACAAACTCAGTGCAGAGCTACATTACAGACCAGACTTCTGACCACACCACACATCTTGCTGGATGATGAGACAGTGTAATAACATCTTTCTTTCACTCAGCATTTTCTGTTACATTTCACCTTTAACATCCATTTAGTTGCTCTGGGTTCTCTGCTACAGTCCAATTACGGTTAAATATAGTGATAGGTAAGTGCTATCTGGCAGAATAATAAAGAAAGTCCAAGTGCAGGACAGAAATAGGAAACAGCTATACTGTTAATGTAATGACATAATGGCTCTCCAGAAGCAACCAGAGCAAAGGGACAGCCTGGCACAGTTCACAATTTATCCTTTGTACTAGAAACAAAGGCTGGTTGACAGAGAGGATGAGACCAATACACCAAAGTCAACAGCAGTGATGCAAAACCATCTTTTGTGAAACTAAAACATGCAGTACTGAATTTAAAAATAAAAAAAAGAGCATCATTATTGCATTTTGTCATCCAATGATATGAAATTTGCATATATTAATCTCCACAAGCCCTGTCCAGTGTTTACAACATTACAACATTTCCAGATTTATTTAGCAGAGCTGGGTCACACCACTCACCTCTCACAGAAGGTGTGCAGGCAGGGCAGAACTTTGGGGTTTTCGTAGCGGTCCAGACATATGCTGCAGATCAAGAACTGCTTGTCAATTTGGCGGACGACAGGACTGGGAATAGTGGAGCCTTCACTGGCCATCCTAAAACTCTGACATAGGAGTCCCTCTTCCTCTTACCCTGCACCCTGCAGAGTGACACGGACAGAGTACAAAGCCGGTGAGGACATAACAAAGTGGCACTGCATATGATCAAACACACAATGACCAGCTCATGGTGGTGAGTGGAAACCTGTGGGTTGTAAAGATCTGAGTTTGAGGCAAAGACAAAATAGCTTCTTCCTTCCATCCCCTCGCTGAGAGAGGAAATGTCAAACACACACCAATCAGCACCTGCAGCTACAGGCTGTAAGTCAAACCCAACAAACTGAAGAATTAAGGTTAGAAACGACAGAGGTAAACATCCTGTCAATCAGCAGGTCACCAGGATAAAACCATCCTCCCACAACTGCTCCAGAGAGTAAAATCATTATCATATAATTACAGTAGTAATTATAGTAGGAACAGACAATAACTAAGACATTGAGAAAAATGTGAGAGGACAAAGTGGGGTCAAATGTTTGAGCTTGCAATTACATCAGAAAATCTTCCTCAGCACATGGACTTTGTTGGACAGTTCTCGTTAAACTGATGCAATGTTCAGATTTCTGTTACTCTAACAACGTCCCAAACATTTTGGTTCTTTGAAACAGCAGATGGAAAAATCATCTAAAAGAGTGAAACACACCAAACACAGACAAGAGGACTTTGTGGTGAGATGGTTTGTTAACTTTAAAAGAAAATCTGTTTAATCAAGTCATCTGGATTTCTGACAACAGCCGGTGGATCCTAACCCGGCTTGTGATCCTTCATAGTGAAGCAGCATATTCAAGTAGCTCAACGAAACCAAAGCCTAGGTAACACATGTTTAGGCAAAGCAAACTGTGGCCAGAAAGTGATGTTACTTTCTTATACTGAATAGTTTACAGGGATATCCTGTTACAATGCAGCCCAATGGCACTGGCACAGATGCTGACATTATTATGTGGATCGGATATCAGGCAGATAACACTGATCCACATTTAATACTGTTTTTTGTACATGTCATAATGTAATTCAGAGTTTGAATAGTAATTCGCAATCATTTAAAAATGGTCAATTTATTTGACTTAGTGATTTTAAATTTGGGAAAAAGAGATGATTTAATAATTACAGATACACTGAGTTGTGCTGTGAGATGGTTATTGGTGAGAAGTCTAATCAGTGCATCTCTTGCAGTGGGATAATGAGGCAAAACTACAATGTCTACTACATGATAAGCTACAAATAAGATAAAACTAGAAAGTACTCAGGGAGTGGAAACCTCTCCACACCTCCCACCACCTCTCTCTGAAGGAGAAACTGAAGAAAAGTGCCTGAGAAGTAAGTTGTTGGAGAAAGTTTTGCTGTCCTGAGAACAGACGTCAACGTGTGCTGATGTTATAGACTGAACACTGTTGCCCTCTTGTGGTATGTTGTTAAATCAGTCATCCATTACAGCAGAAAGGGATTTCTGAGATGTTTTTCAGACAGGATCCAATCCTCCAATCTTACTCCAAGTTTAATCATTTGTTCATCTGTTCAGTACTTCTTTAATCTTGCTAGCAATCCCAAAAACAAACAACCCAATGTGGCAAACACATAATCTCCTTGGCTGAGGTTATAACCAGCTCCCTCATTATTTCCTGTCATGTTACATTATGTATTAATCCTGCGACCCTGCTGCAGATCTCGACCCCTATGTTGGGAAGCACTGCAGTGAAGGAGCGGGGGCTGTCTGTGAGCTGGAGCTGCACTGGATGTTTGTCATAAAAGGCACTTTAGGTGATAAATATTTGATTATAAAGTGAAAGCCAGGCACTCTGTGTTCAGCACACATGAGTCAGAAACACAACATCCACCAAAATAAAACACTGTAGCGGCACAAAACTGAATATTCAAACTCATTCTGCATCCTTTACAGTGAGGTCTTCAGTTTCATCTGCACCATCTTTTCCCTGCATGATTTTCTGTGCGTGATATTCCTGTAACATTATCTGGCAGCTAACTTAGACACGGAAAGTGTGTCAGTGCTTTTATTGTCTCCTCACATTGAAGACAGGCACAGAAACAGGCCACCTCTGCTGCTGAGAGGAAACCCTCGGGGACTGTACTTCTTTCTACGGTGCATGCTCTTTCTCCTCCTCTCCAGTCTATTTTCTCTTAATCTCCCTCTTTCTTCTTCTCGTCTCCTCCTCTCCTCTCTGAAAGCAGATCCGAGGAAATGGAGAGTGGAGGATGCAGTTAGTGTTACAATGAAGCTGTTATGCTGTCACTGGCATATTAGCAAACTTTCCAACATGTTACATGCCTGGTATGTAATGTGTTGCCTGCTAAACAGCAACATACAGAGCAGCTCAGTGCAGTTTCAAAAAGCTGGTGCTGCATCCTCAGCAAGCTGATCTCACAACTGTCCAGTCAAACAGCAGAAAACAAGCAGAATTTTTACAACTGTGCAGATAATCTATATTCCTACATGTCTGTACACACACAAAGTGATGGCAATCCCTCTGCATGCAGTGACAGCATGGCAGCACAGACATGCACAAACACCGAGGCTGCATGCTGATCACTCACCGGCTCCAGCGAGCAGATTAAGCAGATGAACGGAGCATCAAATATGGCACTGATTATAAAACTAAAAATCCTAAATCCTGCAGACAGCCACAACAGGACAACAGAAGCAGCGCTGTGCTGACAGTGCACAAGGTCGCAGCAGCCACACAACACAACACAGCTCCACTCTTACATAATCAGATCCGCACCAGCTAAGCGGAATAATTCCCGTTGGATTGAGACATCATCTTATACGCACAGGATGCTACACATGACAAACACTGTTGGAGGGGTAAATCAGGTGAATTGGATCTTTCAGCACAGCTAATGGGAGCTTAAAGTAACCACAGCTATTCCATATGGTTCAGTACAACCACAACATTAGTAATACTCACAGTGCTGCATTTATGGACCACTCAACAGGCGTCATCCACTCCACTACACAGACTGAAGCACTGGCTCCAAATGAGTGAAACAGAGAGAGTGTTGAAGTGTGAAATCCTCCTAAACCTGCCTCCAGGTCATATCAGTCCTGACATGAAATGATGCTTCCCTCCAGGAGCCAAATAGGAGACGCCAGGATGTGTGTGAGCAAGACGGCTTCTCCCTGTGTTTATGGGTGTGCACACACGTGAGCAAAGTTGAGGAGGGGCGATTTGTCCAGATTGGATTTCAGTTTTTACATCATCTTTCCTCCTCCCTTCCGCCTTCACTTCCCCCGCCTCCCTTCCTTACTCTTCCTCACCACTTCCTCTCCTCCCATCACTTGCATTCCTTGCTCATTCTGTCTCGTCCATTCATCTCTCTCCTTCCTCTCTGCCTCAAGTAAATGCTGCCTCACTGCAGCACAGCAAGCGTGTGCAGCATCAGGAGTATGTGAGCGAGTATTGGCTGACGGCTGGTGATTTAACAAATGGAGAAGGGAAAAAAAAAAAAAGGGACAGCAGTTAAGGGTGCCCTCACCAACCAATAGAGAGGAGGGGGTGTTTCTGCGTGTGTGCAGGATGCTGACTCACCGTTCAGGCAAACACAAAATGTACAGATGCAAAATATGAAGTGAGAGAGGAAATATGTCAGGGGATAAACATCAAAGGGAATCAGAAAGTACATCTAGCAAAGATTCACTTGTATATTATGCACACACCAAGGTGAAAAATAGACCACTTCAAAACACACTGCTGACAATGTCATAGCTACAAGGCCTCAATAAAGCTGTCTCCATTTACAAGAATGGATCACTGAGACTGAGGCAAAGCTTTAACCATCAGACAACAGCACAGCACTGACCTCACTGAGCTTTTCAATGAAGTTAATTCTCTGTATTTTGGATAAAGGCAGCACAGTGTGCACATCCCAAGAAAGAGGACAGTCGTGTGTATTTGTTCAATAACTAATGACTGATTGAATAATGAAAAATGACTGATTTAAAAGCTGCAGCAGGCTCATTATTGTGCTCAATGTTCAGAGGTTGGAGACAGAAAACAAAGCCCAGAGAAATAGCAGATTGTTTTGATTAATATGAGAAATTGTGAGCTGTGATGATGTGTCACTTGTTACTTATTGGTTAAGACAATCTTGTTCAGTCACAAAAAAAAATCTCTGTGTATTGATGATTAGATTTTACCAATTTATGGAAAAATAATGAATGTAACTAAATTTCTTTCTGTCCCTGAAAAAAATAAAGTCCCTTTAAGATCAAGGTGAAGCCTGACATCAAATGTGTTGTAATTGTTGTAAAATACAAAGGAAGGATAATGGTAACTATGATTCTTCCACTATTTATCTGTTTTTAAGGTTTGGATTTGATGCTTAATTTATACAACTGTTAAAAAACTGATGTAGCTTTTTTTCACACATTTTATTATTCCTGGCAGCTTCAGGCCTGTTTCAATGATCTCATCTCAGCCCCTGCCAAACTCACTGAGCTCAGTCAGTCAGAGGAGACGGACACAGATCCAGAGACAGAACGAATACAACACTGGCAAATAGTTTATTTTGTGGGTGTAGCATTAACATGCAGGCAAGTGGCAGCAACAATCAATTTCTAAGGCTAAAGCACAACGCTGGTGTTGTTCTGTACATTTCTACTATCCACGCAAAAAGAGCCGAGACAACAATGAATCAGTCTGTTTCTCAGTTACTTTACTGACTCTCCTTTCTTGTTGGTGGCACTGGGCACCAAGCACACTCACTCCTAACAGAGAAGCCAATCTTTAAAAACAGGTTGTAATAATATACAAGACCATGAAATTCTCTGTAGTTGTGCAGGTTTTTTATCAAATGTTACTCAAGCTGGAGCAACAGTGCATTTGTTACTATTATCAGCTGTGAACTGACGCACATTGTGTTCACATATGTGGCCAATGTGTATGAGACTCAAGTTCAGGGCTGTTCTCAACGGACACCAGACCTGTCAAACCAATAAACTAATAACCTGTTAACCCTGTTAACTACTTTATGTTTTTATTTTCATTTTTTCAGATGGAAGAGCTGAGTATAGATAATCGCATCACAATGACTTATGAAAAAAGAAAAGACTGACTGAGTATTCCAAGATTATTTTTTGATAGATAGACAGACAGACAGACAGACAGACAGATAGACAGACAGACAGACAGACAGATAGACAGATAGACAGATAGACAGATAGACAGATAGACAGATAGACAGATAGACAGATAGATAGGGAAATTGAATTGCCGTAGCAGCACAATAAAAACATAAAAACAGCCACACATAACACAATAAAACCAGACAAAATACAATAAAATCAAATAAAATACGATGAAGTCCACAGAGGCTGAAGCCCTATAGGCTAGGATAAAATCTATCAACCTTTAGCTACACTTTTACTGCAGGTTTTGAGAGGCTTGTTGACAGGAAGAAATATATAGAATACTGTCACACTTTTTTATCCTTGTACACAAAGAACAACAACACTGCTCCATAGCACTAGCAGTGGCCCAGGATTCCTTTAATGAGTGGAAAGAGAGGCTAACTTCAATTTGGATAATGCAAATTTTGTTCATATACTCACATCCTTACAGCACACAGCTGCAGCACAAACAACACACACCCAAGGTTTGTGGTTTCCTAAAGTACAGGATGAAATCAGACTGCTTCTGAGATTATTTTTAAATATTAATCAGCCATCAAATTCATGTGTTTTTCAAGAAGCCAACAACGATCACGTCAATAGATCATAGAAGAAAAGACACTCATAGCTCTGGGGCAAAAACACAAACACACACATTTACGCACTGAGGAGTAAACATGTCACTTAACCTGTTTTAGCTGCTTCACTCTTCACACCCACATCTTCACCCCTGATGCATTAGGACACTTCAAAGACTACCACACACTCGAAAAGGTTACACTCAATATTTCCTCTGTACTTACGATGTCTGATAAAAAAAAGTACATTATCTGCTCCTCCATCAACTCATCCTTCCATAAAATAAAAGTGACTTTAACCAAAGTTCAACCATAACTGCTGCTGATGTTGAGATTCTGGGGGAAGTTGAAATTTTAAACCATATTCACTCACCAGCATGAAGAAACACACACTTCTTTAATGTAACTTTGTGTTTACATGGTGGCTCGACTCTGGGTTTCCCTCTGCTGTCCGTCCCACAGCTCATTCCAGATCACTGACCTCAGCTGTTTTTAACCATCTCTGTTTCTAAACGCACAAAATGCTGCGTTACACTGCACAATGTCGACACTGCCCGGTCAGAACGACCACGTTCAGACAAACAGGAGAATTCTTTCATTTCACAAGGTGCTGGCGACCGGGAGGTTTGTCTCACTTCACCTGCACATTATTGAGCAGCTTATGTTTTATGACTCATTCGTTTGTCAGGTCAGAAGTCCAAGAGTCCAGTGACACGAGGTGTAATGTTGTTCTAGCAGGTTATGGAGTCACCTGGGAACAGACTTTAGTTTATTGCTGCTCTGTTTATGCAGAAACACTTTCTCATTTGCAAAAGGTAATTAAATTGGAGTAAAGTAAATCTGAAACTCAATAAATACAGAACATACTTCCTGATATTATTTTCAGATCAAAGTGCAGGTGTGAATTCAAACTAGGTTATTATGTTTGCCAGGTTAAGTTCAGGTCTCAGCAGGAAAATTGGAAACTATGCAGAAACTGTCATGTCCCTTCATTACCTCCATGGAGGAGGTTATACTTTCACCTGTTTGTCTGTAAGTCCATCTGTTAACAGCATTACAGGAAAACTGTTGAACAGATCTCACCAACAACAGATCTCAATAACAGTGAAATGTTTTGGCTTTTGAGCAAAATTTCACAACATTCACATCTTAATGGATTTTGTTGAAAAACACACACATGCAGGATGATGATGTCCATATATGTCCAGACACAGATGATGCCTTGGCTGAGGTTTGTGCTCTGTAGCTAGTATAAATCTAAGGCTGGATGGGTAATTAGTTTAGCATAGAGACTTGAGGCAGAGCGAAGTCTGACTGTATGAAAGTTCAAATGTGGGCCCACTATCAATTGTGAGGCTTTTATATCCATCTGTCCAGTTGTGCATGGGGTCTCATTTAAAGCCATTAATGTGACTGACAGTGGAACCAGAAACCTTAGGGGGTCACTAAGGTCGTTAAGATCGTCCTCTGGGATCAATGAAGGTTTGGACAATATTACATTTCAATCAAAAAGCCGTGGCTAAAAAGCACAATGTGGTTTTGTGGGAGTTACTTGATGTCACCCCCCGCCTCCAATGTTTATGCTACACATTGCTAATTGCCTCCTGGCTACATATTTAATGTTCAGATATAGGGAGATATTGATCTTCGCATCTGTTTGACAGTCAGATTATATTTTACATGATTCAGAGAAATCTGACGTCCACTCACGCCACAAAATAACAGTAAGTCCAAGCTGAGCATTTAAACACAGGCAGATCACACGAGGGACCTGGTAGTTTAGAGAGGCTGCAGGATCACATCATCCCATTCATCATGTCCTACATGACCATAATGACTGCTGATGGTAGAAGCAGCCACAAATGGCCTCCCACTTAGCTGAGAGGCAGCTGCTCTCATGTGTTCATTATCCCTAAAAGTCACTATGATCAGCACCAGACAACATGAACACTGCACTGACTCTAAAGGTTGTCACTATATTATCAGTATAATTGGTGTCTGTGTGGGATTTCACAGTAGCAGTTTGATTTCAGCATTTAATAAAATTTAAACTAACATCCTTAGCCACAATGTCTCCCGCAGTCCTCACTCGACCCTGGTGATCACAGCATTTCCTCAAGAGAAAGATGAAAAACATATTTCTAGCAGCAGCTCCAGGTAGTTGCCCCAATTGATCAGAATCATGCTTTTATATAACCCTGTCCAGCTTTCAGTTTCGGAGGAACCAGGGGCTTTACATGCCTGTAATGCTGCAGTGGGGGACATAAGCCCAACCCCTGAATTATAAGAACGCTTTCATGCTAATCTAAAGCATCCAGTGGGGACAGGATGATGAGAGATTACAGTGACAGAGCACGCCCTCAGTCTGAACATCCCCTCCTCCAACTCCATATCAATCCGCACACTTTTTAATATCTAAAGCACCAGCACCGACTTCCACAGCCACAAGAGACATTTGCTTTATTCAGAGAGCTGTGTACTATCCCTGTGAATTTCCTACCATCTATTAAGGTTTATCTGTGTGCCGAGTGAAAAAGGAAACCCCACGTCAATGTGTCAGCTGGGTATATATCTGCCAACCACACACTCTGGGGACATAAGATAAGACATTCTCGTGTATGTGTGTGTGCCTGTGTGTGTCTCTCTCTCTGTGAGTGCACGTATCTTAAGGACTGGCCTCAAATTAGGACGTACAGATGTGCAAGCGTAAGGCCACTGGAAACTGTCCACGCTGCACATCTGTCAACTGGAATTCAGTGCATCTAAAACATCGTGTCTCAAAATCCAGACAAAAAGCACGTCCCTAGTAAAACAGTGACAGCATTAAATGGTTCTAGTTTTTGCTTTAGTTGATCTTTAATCTTCCTGAAGAAGACAATGTGAACTATAATCCAATTTAATCACTACAATCCACTTTGTACAGATCAGATTTTGAACTATAAACTGCTATTTTTAAAAATGAAAATGTATGTATAATGAAATCTGTCATATATTATGAGGTAAAACTGATGATATATTCTGTAGATTAACCTCCTTTGTTTTGTACGTCCCTCAGTTTTTTTAAAGGAGACTTATTTGCTTTACAACAGCAATCATATATCTGTCTACTAATATTAGGCTACAGCCAGCAGTGCATTAGCTTACCTTAACTTAGCAACAATTCAACATTTTATGGTGCACTGTATACTAAAATATAGTTGCCAGGCAACCACTAGAGACTCCAGAAGGTGGCCGATGCTGTCATTTCAGTATCATATTCATATTGATTAGTCAAATGGGATATAATATCAGAACATATTGAGTTTAACGATGCTGTGGGTGTCACATATGAACTGTAATTGTAATTTATTTTCTCTGAACATCATCATGAGGCTACTCCACACATGCCGGACAGACTCATAAACACTTCTTGATGACATGCAATGAATCAAATAGATTCCAACGTTAATATGTGTAAATAAACCTTTTCCTCAACACACAGTATAAACATGTTGTGCAGTGCACCTGCTACTTCTCAAGACAGATGAGCAGCAGCCTGTGGCATCTCAAACAGGAAAGGGAAATGAGGGTGTGCAGAGGTACCCTTAAAGCACATTTAATAAAAGTAAACAAAATGTATTTCACTATACCAGAGTATGTCTGGAACCAGTATTTCTAGTATTACCTCACAAAACATCCAGGGTGCAAGCCTGGAATTACAGAAGCACCTTTTAATAACTCCTTTCCTGTTACAGGAGCCAAACAGACTGACATACAAACATTTCCTCGAGGCTCTGTTTTGCATAAGGACTTTTTCAAAGTAGTACGCCTATAGTTCCTCCCTTCCTCTAATGATGAATCATCTTTTTCCTCTCCTGCTATTTTTCCACGTATTACTGTGTCCTGTGTTTCCAACCCTCCTCCCCATCCTCCAAACATCCCACTTACTTCAACTCCATGGCTGCTCTTCTCTCCTGTCCTGTTTTGTCCGGGGGTGGAGGGGTGGGGGGAAATAAACGTCACTCTCTCTCACCTAATCCTTCTCATCTGTGATATACTGTAGCAGTGGGTGCAGTGGGCACAGAGGGGAACGCATGTGAGAGGCCTGAGCTGTTACAATAATCCAAACAGACTGACAGGGAGCCACAGGGTGAGCAGACACAGGAGGAGGGCCCTACTGCAGTGTAGAGGGAAAGCATGGACCAATCAGAAGGGTTAGTGAGGCTGGAGGAGGCGGGGCTTCGAGCCAGTGCTGCTCTTTAACCCCAGTCAGGGCAAGAGACACAGAGGCCTGATGGAGGAGGAACAGATAAGGCTGACAGAGGACCGGGGATCTGACACAAAGAGAGGAACTCAAACATATTATTTAGACACAGATTGTGTTTGTGCTTGTGCAGTTTTGTCTTTTTTGTAAAACAAAGTTGGATAAACCCTGTTTCTATTTGTACAAATGTACTTCCTTTCCCTAAAATGGCCCCAAGTGTACACGAGCTGTACTTTTCCACTTAGACAGCTGGAATGACATCATTTTCAGGAAATTAAAACAATCAGATCCAACCTATAATGTCAATGATGAACAGTTCAACTGCAAGAGCTATGGCAGGGTTTAAAACACACACAGTTTATCCACTGGTATTCTTAACAGACCTTGATGTCAGCGCTCAACAGCTCAACAGCTGGCCAAAGTCACAGTAATTGAAACAAGATGGTCAGTGAAAATCGCACCAATCCTCTGAGTGATGATCACAGTGCAATCATATACAGTACATGGCAGTTCAAAGAGCAGAGCTGCAGTGTTTCACCAGCTACATAAGCATCTGTCCTGTTTGCTCCCAGGGGACTTAGTGTACTGAAGCAAAGCTGGTAAACATAAGACTGAGATGATGCAACAAGCAAAAGACGACAACTCAGCAGCAGCAGCAGCAGCAGAGACAACAGGGGGAGATCCAGGACGGATGCAAAACAGTCAAATGTAGATGAAAATCAAGAAGTAGAAAACACTCACAACAACAAGACATAATCCAAGTCTGTCCACCATCACCCTGCATGTCTGTGTCAATCTTCAACAAAATCCATTAAGATGCAACATTTATAAGACATAAGGAGATTTTAAAACAGACAAACCAGTGCAGGTGAAAACATCGACTCCTTGGTGGAGGTAATCAAAGAATATGTAGCGTCCAAATCTGTCCTGACATTTGTTGCCAGCTTTCAACACTATTATTAGTACTAAGATTTTGGTCAGTGCCAAAACTTCTCATAATATACAACAGGATTTATATTAGCACCTCATTACTGATATTTTTATAAACCTTATTTCCAGTATCCAGACACAGGACAGTAAACAGTATTTGTTCTCACACCTGTGGCCACCAGCACAGCCTTCAACTCCATCCTTCACCCATTTTTCAAACTTATGAATTGGCAGGGAAATGCTAGCTGTTTCATAATAACAAAATCACTCATTCTGTCTATCCAAGCCACACACACACACACACACACACACACACACACACAGAGTCACATAACACAGACTTGTATGCCCCCAGAGAGTTTCCCATTTCTTGAAAGCTTTAATCTTATTGGAAGGCAGCAAACGACGTTTGTAGTAATTATCTAAATGCATCTGTTTCCCTCCTGTACATCCACTGCCACTTAACTGGATTACTTACTGCAAAGAAAATGACTCTATACAGAAACAGGAATACTATGATTCAATTCCTTTATAACTTAGATTTATATCATGTAACTGTGCCACTGACTTAGTATCTGAAAGAGGAAGAATTTGAATATACAACCTTGTATTTTGTTGACAGTACAGTAAGTATACAAGTATACAAGTATACTATTTATCCATGACAGTGTAAATGATAGTAAAAAACAAAGTGAATGATGGTGTATGCAAAGCTAACAAACCAGCTGCTCAGCGCACTATAGTGTTCATGGCTGACTAAGCAGCAGTTGAAGATAATTAAAGGGAGTCCAGTGAGTAACTGCGGTTAACTGTGTGGAAAATGAGACACTAAATTCAGAAAGGTTAAAGAAGAATTAAAAACAAGATCGTCCAGGCTGATGTTTTTGAATACTGACTTTCTGCCTAACAAAGAAAGCAAAACCAAATGCTCGGGCTGAACTCAAAAGAAGAGCAACCGAGAGAAGAAGCAAGATCATCTGAAATGCAAACAACAAACACACTGTGTGCACAATTACTGCTTGATACTGTAGTTCACCACTGTTTTTGATTTTTACTTGTCTATCTCTGTCTAATAATTATCTGAGACAAGTCACCAAAACTTGTCAACAGTGAAGTGAACATGTTTAAAAAGCATCATCAAGTCTGTTTTTATGCTTATGTTAGTTTCTGGGTGGGTCATGATCCTCCTGTGCAGCTATGATATCCCCTGCTGGCTGGAGCAGGACATGCACTTCACATCCTGCAGAGTCAAGACACAGATCCACCACAGATTCAACTGTTGCAGATCAGAAGAGTGATGTTTAAAGAGTTCACGCTCAAGAAAGTCAAACAGTTTGTTATCCAGGGAGGTAAAAGGAGCTAACAGACTGAACTTGTATTATTGCACACCATAATACAGAGCGTTAGGAAGAGCCAATTCATTAATTAGTTGATTGAAAAATAAATGAATCTGCTTCTGTTTTTACACTTGATGCCAAAATACCAAATCTATGATGTTTTTAGATTCTTAGATATGAGAATTTTCTTCTTCTCTTGATCTTACATCCCTGAATATCTTTTGGTTTTGAGGCATTGGCAAGAAATAAAGAGACATTTGATATCTTTTTAAAATATGGAGTAAATTGGATAAACAACGTCTAGTTCCAATAATCAAAAATATTTGTGTTTGATTGTTCATAAGAAGAAATAATCTAGCTGTCAACATAGAAATGATGCAGTAATTGCAAGCAATTTGTAATCATTTGACATTTAACTGACATTTAACAAGCTGTTCATGCTAAATGTCAGGCTAAATATAACAAAGCACAACAAAGCTTTTTAATACAAATATGATGTCATTAATTTACATATGTATGCAAAACAGAAATCACAAACCTCATCCAACTAAACTCAGTTATTTTTGGAGGGAGGAGGAGTCTCCAACCCTCCGCCTTCTGGTTCAGATTTTATATTGACAACAAATTAATGCAGAGCAATTCTGATAACCAAAGGTATTCTGCTTTTCTTGATATTTTCGCAAAATGATCCTGCCTGGGTTTTTCTTTTACTATTTGTCTGATTAAATAATCATGTAACCGTGTGTAATCCTAATAATAACTGACACATTAATTGGGAATTGACATATTCAGTCATTGCAGATGTACTGTTTACATTACACAACAAACCTGATTAAATAAAAAACAACTTAAACAACAAACGGCTTGAACTAAGAGGCTTAAATTTACTACTCATTAAGCAACAGCAGTCTTAAAGATGGAGGACTAAAGTGCTTCTTCTTCTTCTCTTCTTGTTGTGTTGCAGTTGTAGCTACGACCCTTCACACACAGACACAACTCCCTCAAATCCTGTGCACTCAGTCAGACAGAGGCACTACACAGTCAGGAGTGACTAAGCTGGATAATGTCCACTGCTAATCAATTAGCTTTAACTGGACGGACGATGCTGTGGAAGAGCAGAGCCCCAGCAGAGCTTGCAGCAGCGGCTCCATTGATCCTGAAAAGTTAAAGTGTCAACAGATCACGGTCCAGAACAAAGAGCCCTCAGGGCCTTCAGCCACTGTACCAAAGACACATCAATACCACCACCAGCCAACATGAAGGGAACAATGTATCAGTCTGTCGGGATAATGAAGGGCTGGTGGTCAAATTACTCTGCATAAATAGTCTACTTTAATCAGGTACATAATGTTTAAACCTCTTCTATATAACACTTGGGTTTCTATACTTTAATGTCTGCCTCTCAAATACAGCTTGTTGTATTTATTAGTTGTTGCTAATTCTTCTCCCACCTCCTGCTTTCTCCTGTATTATCTTCTTCTTCACATTACACTGTCACATTTAAATTAATTTTGTTAGTAATTGTTATTTGTTAGCATGTGAAGTACCGTATTTTCCAGACTATAAGCCGCTACTTTTTTCCGACGCTTTGAACCCTGCGGCTTAAACACCAGTGTGGCTCATGTATCGGTGGCATGAATCTTGTTGGCTTTTTACAAGCTAGCAAGCTCCGTGCCGCCGATACATTTAACCTCGTCACATCAGACCCGGTCAGAGTGGACCACATGAAACTGTTTGAATAAATTCAATAGTGACTTATAGACAGGTGTGCTCAATAGTCCAGAAAATACGGTAATCAGAAAGATCAGTCCTGTCATAAATCCCACCTCCTATACCTGTTTAACAGCCTGTATGGTCCCTGTTTTGGAACAAAGTCAAATCTTTCAGGTTGTGATGTGACAAGTGCACCAGCTTACTGTATGTAACGGTGAGCATTAAGTGTCTCTGCAGGATTACTCCACAGCACTGAGTCATTTCAGTGGCTGCTTTATTTCATGATTAGCATTAAAATACTCCCAAATATCCACAGCCTCAGCTGCAGCACAGTGTACTGCAGTGGTGGGAGAGTTATGCAGCCGTTACTGCATCGCTCTGTACTTGGTGTTCCCAGAAACCACTTACTGCATTGAAGCACCTCTAATGTCACAATGACTAAAAAAAACAGCTGCCATAGAAAAACTCCTGATCAGACATGAAAGAGAGGCTGACACGCAGAGGAGGAGGCAGATCGGGGCGGACAGAGAGGGCTGGCAACTGAAATGAGACTTCACTCCAGTTAGTTTATCTATGAAGAAGAACAGAGCTGTTTAGTCAAATGAATACGGTTTGGTGATGTGCAGCTGAAACGTCACATGGATCATTATCCAGAGTAAAAACTAGTGTCAAATGGCCTCATAGTTTACTGCAGTCTAATCCTTTTTTGGTCTGTGGTTAATATTTTGATCTCTCTGTTGTATTGAAACTTAAAGCAATAGTTTGACTTGCTAGAGAGATGAAAAGCTTGATACCACACAGTGGCAGCGAAAGAGCTTGTTGATTTTACAGTGCAGTGATAACAGAACGAACAACTTTGCACTGTCATTCCTGCTATTTATCAATTCACATCTGTACACTCTAACCCAAGTAAGCACAACTGCACTACTTCATCCAACCCTGCAATGGTCACTGCAGTAGCTAATTAACTTAATTTGCACTGTTGTATATGTACTTTTTATTTATTGCCACTGACATGTTTGTCCTATGATGCTTTATTTCATGTGAACAAGGACTGCTGTCGAACAGAAATCCATTGTATAAAAATGTGCAATGACAATAAAGTTAACTCAAAAGCACTCAAACAGCACAAATCTCCACCCAAGCATAATCCAGCTGATGCTACAGACTGAACACTGTTGCCCTCTTGTGGTGAAATAACAATATTTCTGGATCTCTTCTTCAAAATCCTGAATACGATTATTTTATGGAGCTTGTGTTTCAAAAAACAAAAAGAGGCTAGTGGAAGTGATCACAACAATCTGTAGCATAAAGTCAAGTCCAACAATTACAGTGATTCATTATTAGCTGTCAGAGCGTGTGTGTTTTTCAACTTTAACATCAAGTCTAACTCCACTTAGTTCAACTGCAAACATTAGTATACTCACACACAAAAAGCTAAATCTCCCATCCAGCTTTCAATCTGATTGTAAACCACAATATTAGCCTCTGTGCACTCAAAACTATTTAAACAAAATTTAAAAACCACCAGTCATGTGATATGAGGCACCAGTTCTGCCAAAAACACGTCAATGCTAACTGATGCATCCACTGCATATGTCCTTTTGAGTGCGCATGTGGACACATTTTTGCCATAAATGAAACCCCATAGTAAACTCCTGTGCTCGGCACTGAGCAGGTGCATGAGTGAACACAGAGATTCATTCAGGTTTTCAAAGACTGAAGATGCTGACAGAAGCAGGATCCTGCTGCAGATCTGTCCTGAGTACACCTGCTGATCTTAAAATCATGACGGAAAAACCCAGGGAGGATTATTTGCTGCACACTTGCATTTCAAAGGACTCCTGTTAGTCCTGACATGTTGTTTCATCTCAATCCTAAAGTCTGAGATAAACTCAGGAGGACAGATCGTGGACCTGGTGGAGCTGATGTTTCCACTCACCTTAAGGTTGTCTTATCTGCCCGCGGTAAAACTACAATGACGCATGCGGATGTGCAGGTGAGGACAGGCGCGGATCCTTACTGGGATTCCCCCTGCTGAACTGGTGTTGTACTGGTTTCCCTCCGTGCACCGACCCGTCTGCTGCTCTGCACGAACAAACTACAGCTGAACTGAGCCACTTCCAATCACTTCCACTTCACTTATTAAAGGGATCCGCGGACAATAAAAGGGAAAGCCAACCGCTACCGGATGCAGTCTGGACTAATCCAGTCCGATAAAAAAAAAAAAAAAAAAGGGGGAAAAA
>OOFC01001718.1:0-10461 GCA_900323345.1 Pseudochromis fuscus | reverse complement strand
ATTCCGTTAAAAAAAAAAAAAAAAAAAGGAGGAAAAGAAAACCTTCATCAATATTACATTCAAGTGTAAAAATAGCCTTGGTATCCATGCATTATTTCTACTTCTGCTGTACAGGCTGTAGTGCATTGAGGGTGAATACTGATGACATACATTTTAACTATAATTTCAATTTAATTTGTCTTTAAAAATAATCTTGAAAGACCTTAATTCCAAAGTTTGAGTAAAGGTATAGAAATAGTTTAATAAACAGTTTCAAAAGTATTTTCTCTGCAGAAAATTATACACGTGACTGTTACTTTTTATCACTGTGTTTAATCTCTGACAGCACATTATATTTGATCTAATTTATGGCAACCTGTATTTTGTTTTTAACTACATGCAGAGTCTTGATATTCAAAATATATAATAAAGTCATCTCACTCTAGTTGTGTAACAAATGAAGTAAAAACTACAATACTTTCTTCTTAAAAGTAGTGTGGTAGAAGTATTATCTGTTCCTATATTTAAGTAAACTACTTGAAGAAGTGATATTATCTCATTGCTGGAAATAACAAGCTGATTACTTTTTGCCAAAAAAGTTAGATGAGACGATTGATTATTGATGGCGGATACCTTAACATGAGGAAAGCAAACTACAGGGAACATATAATCTGGCCTCATAACATATCACATCATATGTTGTTTGTATAATCTGCCCAGCAACTGTCTCCAAACCATCAAGAAAATCCCCAAAATGGCTGAGGAGGTGATGTTTTCACCTGCATTGATTTTTTTCTGTTTGCCTGTTAATGACTCAGATCTTTATTAATCTTTTAGAGTTAGGATATTACCCCAAAATATGAATGGTCACATTTTTGGCAAGATCAGAGGGTGGTATTGTTAAAAAAAAAACAACAAAAAAAAAAAACAACTGTTAGGACAAACACTTCAGCAAGTTTGTGTTGCTATTTCACCACAGAGGCAACCGTGAATTATGGATTATGCCTTGGCAGAGGTTTGTGCTCTCTGACTGAATTTCTGCTGCTGCTGCTGCTGTTTTGTTTGTTTGTTTCACATATAATTTATTTATGTACAAGCTTTAGTGATGCAAATAAATCTATAAACAACATCAGTTTAGCTGTTAGCTGCCCCAGTTTCCAGTCTTTGCAGTTTTAACTATGCAATGCACTATTATTTCCCCTCATCCACAAAGCAAATAAGCGTTCCCACAATTTCAAACTTGAGCTTGAAGTAAATATACTTGTCACATTACTACAGAGAAGTCCTTTAAAACAAGCAAATGTAAACAAAAAAAACCCCCACAAATGTGACCAAACGTTACAAAATGTGTGAAGTTTTTAAACAGCTCCAGTTGTCTGACGGGACTCCTGACCGGACGTCCCAGCACTGGCTGTAACTGTGGTTTCCAGTCAGGCCCCTCCCTTCTTATGAGGGAGGTTGTTGCCATGACAACCCTACATTATGCAGCAGCCCATGAAAGAGTCTTTTCAGATTAAAAAGAAAAAGAAAGAAAGACAGAATCAAGTTATTTGCATTCCTTTTCCAATAATGATTTTGCGCGATACAAAAAGGGCGGCATGAGGTTTATTGTCTGCTGTGTATCAGAGGTGGGGGAGGGGTCGGTCTTAATGAATCTGAAGGCCTCACAACTATTTTAGAAAACTAATGCAGTGTGTGTGTGTGTGTGTGTGTGTGCTACAGTCAAAGGCCACCTGCTTAGCATGCGGTGCACAATCACAGCCTCAGTACAAAGACTCCTGTTGGTTTCAGCATCCCTCCTCCGTTTCCTGACAACTTCACAGGTACAGTAACAGCATAAAACACAACAACTTCAACAACAGCTAAAGATGCAATACCACAATACATGTTCAGCTAAAATGATACCACTACAAATTATATTCAAGCTGAGTTTGAGTCAAGTGCAGAAGTATGTTCAGTGAAATCTATTCATAGTACTCTGATGTAAAATAGTGGATACAAATCTATTGATAAATAAAAATTTCTATATTGTGGTATATTCAAGGTTTGGACTTGACTTTTCTGTTGTAGTAAATCTACAAAAAAATGAATATGTAAAATGTAATAAAGTAACTAGGGACTGAAGCTGTGAAATATGTGGATTTGCTTCTGAAATATAATGAGGTAGACCTATAGATTAACAGCTATTGGGATTACATACATACTGTAAAGTACAAGTACAACACTACAAAAACAACAACAACAAAAGTACAAAAATAGTATGCACAGTTGCGTTTGACTGCTGAGTCAAACACAACCTTGTGTCCATTCAGACAGTTTTGTTTAGATCCCAACAGCAGCATGAATCCATCTCGTGAACCATGGCTTCATTGGAGCCTGTACACAGTAAATAAATGTCACGCTACAGTGGAAAACAAGGTAACAACCAGGAGAAACTTTCTTCTCATTTTTAGCACTAATCCAAAATATGCACACTGACCATTTGACCATAATTTCATGTCCCACTGGTCCCAGCATGTCTGCACCTGCTGCCGTCATTAGTTCACTAGAGCATATCAGGATTAGCAGAGGGTTCGGTGAATGGCTGCTGAATAATTAACCAACTTCTTCTCTCTCATTCATGCTGTTATGATGAAACACATGTTGAGGACTAAATTCAAATAAATATTTGATGTGGAAATGGTAATAATGTGGCTTCTTTTTTTTTTTATAAAAAAAAAAGTTAATAGTCATTTGGAAGGTTGCTACTTAAATCGACAACAAGTAAAATTCCTGCAGGGGTGACCTGATATTTACAGCACACAGAGACAATACAGGATAAAAGTACAGAGAAATATTTGTGGTGAAGTAGCTGGATACAATAATACAGTTGTTTACCATTTCTCTGATGCTGGGTAGAGGAAACAGAAAATACTGTTAAATATGAAACTTTTCTTTTAAATGTTGAATAAAATACAGCAGTATGATGAGTCACATACATTCAGACAGAGTGTGAACACAGCTCTGCTTAAACTGTTTAATGAAGCAGGTGTGAAGTGGTTCTAAAGACCAACCTTTGATGTTTGTTTTGTTCATTTCAGTGCCTGGTACAACTAAAGGTACATTTGTTTGGACAAATATAATGATAACAACAAAAATAGCTCATAATTTAAGAGCTGACATCTCGCCATTTTCCAAGGTTTTCTTGATAATAACCAAAGTCTCTTGATTTTTTACATCAATAGCTACAGCATTGTACTGCCAAACATAAACACTGCTTTTAGGTACTCCATGTTTTCTTTTCTTTCACACACACAGGAGTCAGCACTTGATTGCATAACCATTGTTTTTGATGACAAGGGTGGTCAAATAATTTTTTACACAACTGTATTTTTAATTTTCATGGCACCCATGATAGTAATGTATGAGCTGAATCAATAATTGTTTGATTACCATGCTGGACATGAGTGCTTCAAATAGATACTTTTTCATTTTATTCTTTGATCAGCTGATTACTGTCTTGATCAATCAAATGTAGTTTTGTGTATAAAATGTCAAACAATAGTGACAAATATTCATCACTGCTTTCCTCTTCTTGCCATCAACACATAACATAAGACAGGTATTAGAAATGCAGCAAACTGTTTGTCATGTGTGTTGGATGGGAACCAGAAAATATTTGGTATTTCTTCTTGAGAAAGGACTGAAACACATGTACTGAAAGGCTTGTTTTAGCTTGTTGGAGTTTTTAGGATTGCACAGTAGCACAGGCAGTGTCTAAACAAACAGGGAAGTGATTCAGTCTCTATATTAAATATGTTCCTTACCCCATGTTTCTGTTTTCTCTGTGTGTGTGTGAGGTCACTTCAGGGGCTCGGCTTTCACCGTGAGCTCATGTCATGTAGATCTGAAGAAGAAGAGGAAGAGGTGACTGTCAGCATCACTCACACCAGCACACACACTGACAAACAATGCTGTTGTTAAATCCTTGCATTCACATTAAAGTTGTGTTATTTATTTGTTTGTTTGTTTATTTTGCTGCAGACTGTTAGCAGTAATCTAAACAGTTGTCTGCAGGCTGTTGTCTTTAAACTGGCTGCTAATCTCAGTGGTGTGCTGTTGATCTCTCACTGGTAATCCCTGAGGCTGTAGTAGCATGAGAGTATGAAATTCTGGCATGTTGCTAATGTGCTGTATAGACTGTGACACATGCACATACATGCATATGTTTGTTAAAGGTCAGAGCGATGCAGGGAGATGAATATGTAGTGACATTATGTCCTTTAAACTGACAGGGAGTAAGGTCATCACTGGGACATTGCAGTAAAACTCTGTATAGATTGTCAAGTGGTATTAAAAAGGAAACAATCTCTGGAGAAGGAACCTGCATGAACCCAAAAAACAAAACTGTATTAAAAGGTCATTGCAGATTTTGTTTTACAGTTTCCATCTGTGGTTGATGCTTGATCACAGAAAACTGTAAATGTGCAGCAATAGAAAACCAGTACTTTTTATGTCCATCACCCAGTAATAACTGGTGCAGCAAAACATGCACTGAAAACTGTACCAACCAGACAGAAGTTGTGACTCACTCGATCGAGGAGTGGTGTTGCTACGACCTCCTCCCTGTGCCAGGACACTGATGTCTGATTCATGATGGTGTTGACGAGTAGGAGAACATCCCCAAAACGATCTTTCATCCGCCGAATAATCCAAACCCAGGAATGGTCTGATCTGTCCTCACGAGCTGTGTGTGAGAATGAGAGGGGACCTGCTACTACCTGCAGCATCTATCAGAGAAAAAGCAACAGTCCTGCTCTTCAGGTGTTAGGTTGAGCTGCAGGATAAGGAGGGATTGAGAGGAGCATAATCCCTCACACATGACTGCAGGAACTTTGATCTACAGATAGACGTGCCAAGTCCCAAGCTGTGTGACATCCCAGTACTTTGTCTTGAGTTGTAAGCCTCCTGTGTTGGTTGACCGTACCAAGCCCTGCATAAAGTACCATACTATGTGTAAGTGTTATAATTCTGCTGAATCTGTATTTTTGTATTTTTAGAGTTCAGGTTAAATGGGAGGACCAAAGAACAACATGTACAAAGGTGAAAGAAAAAAACAATGAAGGTTTACTTACAAAAAAAATCCAGATCCAGACCACTGAAAAACAATCACACCAAGCACACACACAATCAGATGAATGCTGGCAGTATTTATACTGCAGGGACTGATGGGCAGAGCAGGTGGCTGGTCTGAACAGACATGAGAGTGGATCATAGGGAAAAAAAACAATCAGACTGGATGAATGAAAGAAAAACCAAAAACTAAAACTGTGACCTTTATGCTGTTGAGCCCTCATTGATGATAATGTTACAGCCATGTGTTTATTTTATTTTGAAAGGCCTTTGGGAAGTCTTAATAAATCCTATTTTGTATAAAGTACATACAACAAATGTTTAATTTTATATTTCTTGAAATTATTTGATTGAGCAGTAATGAGCATTTTAATACAGAGTGATCAAGTATTCATTAAATATTGATTTAACACTGATTACAACAACATTTGATTAACTTACCATCAACTTTGTGACCTCAGTCCACTGTGAAGTTGTATCTGACAGGACGAATCAAAGAGGAGAATTTTCTCTGCAGCAAATCATCAGCAGATTTGCTTCAGATAACAATATTATTGATTAATAAATGCCATCTGCATGGATACTCTTCATGGTCTTACACCTTCTTAGAGGAAGAGAAACAAGCAGATGACTTCTGATGACAGAATATTAAAATGCATATAACCTGCAATATTATGAAACAACTGCAGGGGAATCATTATGTAAGTCTCTGTGTGATCTTCATCAGGAACACACACAGTTTACAGGAAGACTGAGTTCTCTGACTTGTTTTCAATCACTTAAACTTTTTTAAATATATTTGTTAACAATTTTATCATGTATTTCATTCTAGATTTTATTTTATTTTTTTACATTCTGTAAAACACTTTGCACGTTTTTATGGTAAACAGCATCATTATTGGAAACATTACTGGAAAAAAATGTGGGGTTATGATGAGGTAAGTTAAGGACAGATGTCCATAGACCAGCTCAAACAGAAGATACTCTGCTGCCCTCTAGTGGTGAACAGACAGAGGTGAACACATCTGCATGTCCACATGTTGACTGATACAAACAGGGCTGTTGCAGTGTTCTTATGAGATGGACAAACAACAGAATGAATATTAACTGTTTTCACCAGCACATCATGGTGTGATCTATTAAATACACACATTTTGGAACCAGTGTCCACATTGTGTCCACAGCACAGCTCAGCACTGTCCTTTTAAAAGAAATACCATGAACAAAGTTTCCAGTTTACACAGCAACATGTGATTTTATTTATTTCTGTGATGTCATCGTCAGAAAAATAAACTGCAACATAGCAACGTCACAATTTGCAGCACTGCAGTCTAGTGATCGGAGGTGATCGATAACTCAATTCACTGATCAGTTCATTTTCTTTTTCATTGTGAGATGTCAGATCTTAAATGACCGAGCAGAGCAGTAGAGCACCTATTTACCTTAGCTGTGAAAACAGAAGAAATATCAACATACGCTTCACAAAGAATCACATCAGAGTAAAAAAAACAAACAAACAAATAACCCCCCCCACCCCATCCAGTCATTCCTTCCCAAACCTCACAAGATGTCTTGAATGCTACATCGAGACAAATGCAATCACTTGGTACTTTAAGGATTTGACAGAATCAGCATTTGTAAGAGTCACTGTAAATAACATGAAGTCACACACTGAGAGGTCGTTTCAGCAGAGTCACATGAAACTAATGCCTCGTCGAATCTGCTGGGAGTTAAAACGTGACAAAGTTTACAGACCGTATTGACCTTTTATGTTTACAGGGCCTTTAGTTTGTAATGCTAACTGATGTTTGAGGTGTTACTATGGTAACTTGAAACCTAACAAGGAAGTTGTGGTGAAAAGGGCAAGTAAGTATTCAAATTCCACAGCAGCTCTGCTGCTGTAGGCCAGTGACATGCATTGTAAAGGGCACCCATTGTAATGTTCAGGGCTGTTAAAGCGATGGCAGCAGGGGGCATTGTGGGATACACAAAGGAGGACGCTCTGAGTGCAGAAGAACTTATTGTACAAACTGCGTCCATGTAGGGAGGAAAGCATCTCTATGGCCGATGAAAAGAGTTGCTGCTTTCTTTTTAAATAGGTCAGTTTGTAATTCAGTTTCAAATTAAAAGCGGTTTCCCACAATCAAACAAACAGACACTGTCCACAAAACAGCTGGGTGACAATTATCTTATTTCTACTAAAGATACATTTTTCTTTTCTTTTTGTTTGCAAGATATAGAAATGTTAAAGGACTAAGGATCTTAGTCATTTTCATAGCACAGGAGGACGTACTTTAGATGCTGAATGACTGACAATCCTAACTCAAGGTCTGCTTACTAAGTGTGAAACAGCTGTATACAATGTGTCTCTAGGCTGAATGGCAGCTGAGAGCAGGAGCATTCCCACACAGTCCCTTACAGTCGTTACTTTCAAACTGAAATAAGCAGTCAATTGATGGAAACTAATGAACAACATTTCTGATGGTGTGGAGGAGGATGAAATGAGCATTGTGAATATGTCCCCTTTGGATTCATGGGTTTCAAGATGGACATGTACTATTTCCTGACATTTAAAGACCTTGGAAACAAGATTTATCAGCTGGTTTACTACTAAATCATCTACTTCATCTTTCTGTTTTGCTCAGTTGTTTTTTTTTTTTACTGGTATCAAGGGGGTCTGGATGGAAAAAGATGATGATGATGCCAATAACATCTGAATCAAAATATGGATGCACTGTCAATTAAATCTGATCAAATCAACCCTCACAGCAGGCCTGAATAAAAACTTTGGTTTCTTACTAAACTTTACTTAAACAGGGATATTAAATGTTGTTGAGAAATACAACATTTAAAAAAACAATGTTGCAGCCCTGGTTTGATTTACTCTGTGACAGGATCTAAAGCTAGGCGACATGCAGGGCCACACACAGTGGTTTGTTACACTGGGTCTTTTGTGTCATCGGTTGATCAGCTTCATTTGCATTACAGGGAACAGGAAGATTCCCACAGCATGTCAACAACCTGCAGGGCTCTAAACCATCTGATAAACATACAGTTAAATTATGTGTGCTCACACGTACTTCACTCCATCACCCTTCATTTTTTATGCTATGTAAACATATTGGTAGTCAGAAAATACTATGTCTTTACAGTATGTACAGAGGGAATCATGAAGCAGTGGAGTCACTGTTTCTGTTCGATGTGATGGAATGTAGGAAAGGTTTCTACTCTCCTTCTACAATCAAGGAGTTTCTACTGCTGATGGATCGGCTACATTAAGCTTTAAGGCAATGCGCTGTAGTGAGTGTTGTTGCCACCAAGGCAATGGCACAATGCAGTTTGAAAGGCAAGTGGTGTGATCATGAGTCACAGGAGCTAAAGATCTGTTTTTCTGACAATCAGCTCTCACTGCTGTTGTGAAGAAGTCCCCAGAATCCTCTTTAAATCATCACATCAGTTTCTGAGGTTAAGTGACAAAAGCTCTTTTTGTACAGCACAAAGATACAAACACATTAAAATGCAGGAAAATATGAAATAATACAATTTTACATCAACATTTGTGATATTAAAATGATTCAGTATTGTTTCACATTAAACAGTTAACATACATATGTCGATTGTGGCTGCCCTGTCTGTCTGGATTATCAAACATGGGTTAAAATAATAAATCGCCTGAATTTATTGCATTATTTGGAGTAAAATATTGTTTTTAAAGAAATTACATTAATTTGTATGACATGGAACAAAATCTGTGTTTTGTGACGTATCCTCTTTTTGTTCAGTGTGGACAACAACATTGTATCCTTTTAAATTCCCAAACAAAATAATGTGTTTGTGCTTGTCCTGTGCTGTAAAAAATGGGCAATCATGTGCAGCATTTATGACTTTGCCGTGATGAAATAGAGGCAAACCTTGAGATATCATCTGAAAATGTTTTATAACTCTGCCAAGGAGGTCATGTTTTTTGTTTGCTTGCAACATTACAAGAAAAACTAATAGACATGATGGGATCCTGTAATAATGTGGCAAATTGAGAAAATCCCTGTTTTATCAACAGTGTTGCAACTTCACCACAAGAGGGCAACAGTGTTCGGTGTTTAGCATTAGTGCTGTTGGATCAAGCCTTGTGGAGGATTGTGTTCACCGAGTGCTTTACAATGTTTTCATTCTGATTGTTTAAAATGTCTGGAAATCCCTTCAGAACATCAGTGTGTGTTAAATGACTCTCGGGATAATAAAGCATCACCAGATGACTCGCTTTGTGCTCTTGTGACTGCAATGAGTGAGAGTCACAAACTGGAGCTACGCTGAATTATGAAAAGTGAGGCCTCGAGAAAATAGGAGATGCCAACTTTCACAGTAGAAAAATAAGATCAGCGTGTCAAAATAAACACATGACTGATGATATTTCAGTGTTGTTCCAGATGCTTTCGAGGCTTTTCTTTCACAGCGTTCACATGTATCGTGTGTTAGTCTAAACAGGAAACGGTTCCTACGTGCACGTCTACTCCATGATACTATGGAGGAGTTCTAACACATTTACAGACTACTGACACATACATAAACAAGGTACGAAAAGTACCACAGTTGGTATACACTGGTGTAATATCTGTGATATATATATTTATATATTTATATTGCAGTAACATTAATATATCAGGAATTTGTAAAAAGTGACATTGCAGTTATATTAAAACTGATCAGATTTGTCTACATCTTCATCATGCAGAACTGAATGAACAATTCTACTGTTTCTGCTGGTACAAGGCCACTGCGATCCTTCTGAGGTATCAAGCAAAGAAACCACAAAGCAAACAAAGCGCTGTTAGTCTACAGGAGGAGGCTGCCAAACTAAAAAGACACCAGAACAGCAGCAAGGGAAGGTACAACAAATCTTGTGACCCTGAATGAAACAGACACTGAAACTCAGTCTCACATTGTCAGAGCTAATTAGCAGCATTACATAGTCAGTAGTGTTTGACATCAGCGTCATCACAGACACTAGCACATACAGTACACAGACAGCTAAGCAGGCAAAAAGGCTTCTGTGTAAAAACACCAATTTGCCTTTTGTCAGTTTGGTTAATATCCCCCCCCCCTAGAAAAAAATAAAGTTGTGAACAATTGATTTTTGTAAGGACAAAACAGAACATGTGGAGTTCATTGCATCTCGCTCTTTGCAATTCATAAACCTGATAGTCAGCTACTGGAGGAACTTTACAAGGTGAGACAGCTTCATGTGTTTTTCAGATTCTTGTGTTTTGCATGATAAGAGAAGATAACTCTGTAGATAAGCAAGAAAAATAAAAGTTCATTGATTCCAAATGCAGAGGGACAAAGTTGTTTCTTTCTGCATTTTCCACTACATTT
>OOFC01001713.1:13534-43650 GCA_900323345.1 Pseudochromis fuscus | reverse complement strand
TATTTTTTAATCAGTTAACATTCATGTCTTTGCATAGGTGGATCTTGTGCAGGCCCAGATGCAATCTAAAGGGGGCTACGCGCAGAGAGGGTCTGAAGGTTCCCAGTTGTAACGAGGTAAGAGACGACATGTGAAACTAATATTCAGCCACAGAATTCTCACTACCCCAAAGCCATACAAGCCCAGCAGAGACTTGTTTTTGCACAAATACTTCCCTGGAACTGAGTGAAATATTAATTACCTACAGATTTTAACACCAGGGTGTGACTTTGCCAAAATATTCCTTTGCAGCATCTAACAGAGCAGTGCAGCATTCCTGGTGAAGACTGATAAGAAACCTGCAGCATGTAATCAGTAGTGTTTCAATGAAACTATGTAGTTCTGTCCCTTGTGCTGTGATGCAGGTCACATTAGTGTTTTAAATTAGAAATGAGGACTAGTGATATAATACAGGCTTTGTGAACCACTTCTCAGTGCATGACTAACAGTCTCTGTCTTAACTCCACCCATGCTGTGACAAAACAAATGATGACAAATTATGCTTACACACAACAGCAGGCTTGTGTGGAGTTGCCTTAGAAGGAAATGCCAAGCAGCACATGTTTGTGCTGTATGTAGTTATAGTTACAGATGCAGTTTCACTGGGGGAATTCTGTCCCGACGTGAAGGAAAACACTTCCTTTTTCCTCCTGATTAGCTTTGTCTGACAAGTGGTTATCACTTCAGCTTTTCTTGTGACCATGTGTCTGCTGCCAGTAAAAGAGTCATTTTCATTGGATGATGTTTATTTGAAATGTCAGTGGGTTTGTAGCTGTTCATGTCAAGCGTTGTCTTGTTTTTAACTCATATTGGATGTTGTTATGGCAGCTTTTTAAATGTCCAACCCAGCCCCATTACAGGTGTTTGGGCAGATCATTGAGTGTGTATAGAAATGGCTGCAGTAACGGAGTGTATAAAATGAGGCTAATGCTGAAGTGCACTACTCTCGATGGCCACTAGATGCTGACTCCGGTTGACTTCAGATCAAATCAAAGTTTATTTATACGGCACTTTTCAACCCCATCAAAGAAGACCAAAGTGCTTTCCAACATCGACATAATAAAACAATACAGTGCAGTTCAGTTAATAAGACAAATCAATAAAGCCATAGTGCAGCATAATCATAACAAATAAATCCATAGCATTAAAACAAGACATTTTAAGACAACATAAAATTACACAGAGTTAGGTATTAAAAGCACATCTGAATAAGTGAGTCTTTAATCTAACTTCAGTTCAAAAATCCTCATTTTCAGTCCTGACATATTCAGGCAATACATTTCTCCCACAAGTCATTCTGATGTCATTAGATAAAGTTAATTCTTCTCAGTGATCTGGTGGTTCACCTGAAAATCATTTCATCTTTAAGTAGATATTAGGCTTCAATGAGAGCAGCCCTGAGCTCAAGTCTCATACACATTGGGCAGACACCTCAGGTTCAAGGGTCAGACCCACCTCCTCACTCCCGTCATGTCCAAATATGGTCACTTCTGGCTTCATAAAGACCAACACGGCAACGTTCAAATGTCAAACTCCTGGCTTCAAAACACGAGTCAACAAACCAACGTGTGACGTCACATTAGCTTCATCCATTCTGTGTACAGTCTGTAGTCCAGCAGCAACACAACACTATCAACAAGTGAAACGGTCCGAGTCAGCGTTCGATCCCAAAGACACCATGTGACCAAACTGCTGTGATTTCATGACAGGCTTGTGTGATTCAGTCCTCACACTCACCCACTCCAACCTGCAGCATGTGAAGTCCTAACCTTTGTTCCACCTTCTCCTCCCACAGCTCTTCACAGTCTTGTGGAAACTACTGTTGTTGATATGAGGAGGAATTTTCAAAAAGCAGTTCTGTCTGTAATGGACGCAGGACCAAAAGATGAAACTACTGCTTTTCCATGATGATGTATATATTTTTATTTTCCATTCCTTTTTTTTTTTAATGAAAGCACTGCTATCCATTTGCTGCCATACTGTTGCACTGTAAAGAGTAACTGTTAAAAGTAGATAAGAGGGTTTAGAAAGCTCATAATCTCAGTCAAGACGAATGCTTGTGTGTATGCATGAGGAAAATATTTTCGAAAAAAAAAAAATTTGCTGTTGTAGCCCATTTGGATGCCTGTATTTATTATCTGATTTGTAAACGGACCTCATGGTGGCTGGGCCACGCTGGAGATTTGAAACATTGAGTTTCCTTCTTTATTCTCAGAGGTTTATCAAAGGACAGGTAGAGGTAGCAAGGCAAAATGTTCATTGTTTTATTCTGAGAAATACTCGCCATTCTCTGAGTTGCTTTCAGGGTTTAAGATTGCTGTTTTGTAATAAACTTGAAATGAGTAGAGTACACTGGACCATACATTGTACACTCACACTTGCTTAGGAATTTCGCATCGATTTCAACTGTTTTTTTATATTCATTTAGATTCAACCATATAGAATTTTAATAAACTATGAACTTCCTAATCTGCCTTCTGAAGTCACGTTCATTATTTGTTTTACTAGTGCGATTTGGAGGCTTAATGCTGCGAGCTTAGTGTTATGTTTTTTATTTTAGATGGCTTCTATTTTTCAATACATTTCCATTTCTTTTCTTATTTTATTTTGTAAGGCTTGTGTACCAACAGTAAACCAAGAAATAAACTTGGAAGTAACCAAATCACCACAGGAAACACTGCCACAAACGTGGGTTTAGGCTTGATAGAGATGGCAGAGCTCTTCATCATACAGTTATCTTTTCCCAGCACAGTTCACGTTGCTGTATTTTCAGCTGTATTTTGACTGATTTTTATTTTTTTGGAGATGTTCTTTGTAACCAGATTGCCAGATGCTGCCAAATGACCATCAACCTAATGCGACCCACCTTTGTAGCACTGTTTGTGTTCATGTTGCCTCAGTTTTAGATTATGTTACCATCATCTTGTCCAAATTACAGAAGTAGTAACTTCTGGATTTAAGGTTATTTCCAGTTTGCCAGTTCTTTTCCTGTTTGTGAAAAGGATCTAACCTCTTCTTTAAGCACATCATTTTCCTCTCTTGGAGGGAGAAAAATAAATAAAAGCAGCTATGATTGCAAATTATTTGACAATTTCATTTTCTCAGTGTTATCACATGTTGTCCAAATTAAAATATAGATAGAGATATATATATATATATATATGAGTCGTGAAGGTCGGAGATGGTGTACACACCAGCAGGCCCGGACCTTCCAACACATGTGATTGTTCGTCCTTCCTGTACATCCTCTGATTGACTATTTCAGCAACAAAATGTGTTGAATGTATTGAGTGGAGCATGTAGATTGGTGTTAATGGAGTGGTATTGTCTAAAACTATTTCTGGTACAAAGAGAATGAACATGTTTTGGTGTTGGTACCGGGCAACAGAAAACACCCTAATATCATTTACAGCCTTAACTTCCTCTGATGACCACGCTCCCTAGTGTTCCCTGACAGATTTAATCATCAGGTTAAAATGTTGTCACACGGATCTGTCTGTTCTGGTTTTAATGTCTCTGTAGTTATTCCTGTGTGAAGACAGATCCTCGTAAACGTAGACTCACTTATTATTTTTCCTACTCTTCCAGCTCTGGGCTAAATGCTGTAGTATGTACTGGGATTGCAGTATACTATGTGACCAGCAGGCTGTGCTAGTGGACTGGTTGAATGTGACTTTAACTAATTGTTTCATTTTGGGATTCCTGTCATAGGACTTTATTTTCTTGATGACACTGTAAATATGTAATGTCTAAAAGTGATGGATCCATGGTTTCTATGTTTAGATGCACACATATTTTGGTTACTTTTCTGTAAAACATTACAGGGAAGGTAGAGTTGGCAAAATTTTGTTTTGTTTTGTTTTTCCCCCCAAGGCTCAGCCTGATATGTAGTTCCCACTTTAAAGGGACATTCATCTGTCTTTTTCTGCATTTTTCAGAATAAATAAATGTTATCTGTTGATGTTTGACCAACTGTGTATTCTTTGTTTTCACTCGTCAGGAGGACAAGCTGCACATCTTTTACTGAGCTGAACAGAATAAACCTTTATTGTATAAGTACAGGACAGTTCAAGTACATTGGAAGTTGTGCACTCTGCAGAAAGATATAAAAGATAGAAATAAGATAGAGAGATAGAAAAATACAATATACACAAAAAATAAAAATGTGCACATATATTGAAAACATTGGTCTACAAAATAAGAAAATAAATGAACTTTATATATATTTTTAAAGCCAGTCTAGTAAGAACTACAGTGATATCCACAGAAACACAAAGGAGGAGGAGCTGCAAAAAGATGAGAAAGTTTCAGGCACATTAGACATGTACTTCAATACTGTAACTGAGGAAATGCACCTAGTTGCTTCCCACCTCTGTAGACAACCATTTTAATCTTTTGATGTTGAATAAAAAAATATATATCCATATCAGGTCTAAACTCATTCTACAGCTGCTTGATACAGTGTGTATTAAAATGGTAAATGGAGTACATTTATATAGCACTTTCATGACCGTAGCTCAGTTCCAAAGCGCTTTACAAGGCAACTCATTCACACACACACTCACACATCAATGGCTACTGAGCTGCCATGCAAGGTGCTAGCCACCATTGGAGGCCACTTAGGGTTCAGTGTCTTGCCCAAGGACACTTCAACATGTGGACAGGAGGAGCCGGGGATCAAACCCACAACCTTATGATTCATAGGTGACCCGCTCTACCTGAGCCACAGCCGCCCTAAATTACATCACATACACATATATTACATTCAGATATGACTGTGGCTCCATAAAGGGGCAGACATCCACCCATCCATCCATCCATCTATCCACCCATCCATCCATCCATCCATCCATCCCTCCATCCATCCATCCATCCACCTACCCATCCATCCATCCATCCATCCATCCATCCATCCATCTATCCACCCATCCATCCATCCATCCATTCATCTATCCACCCATCCATCCATCCATCCATCCATCCATCCATCCATCCATCCATCCATCTCTCCAGGGATTAGATTAAACTAGCAGCTGTATTTATTTAATACTTTGCATCTGTTTTTGGTTTTTTTACAGTTACAGGGTGAGTCTGACCATTTGTTATCAATTACTGAGAGAGGGAGGATTATCAGTTACAATCAACAGTCCGAACATTTGTCTTCTCTTCACTCCTCACATCCATTCAACAGAGAGCTGACAGTGGATGACAAGTGTCAAACAGAATCTATTTTACACACATCTTGTTTATTAAAGGCCTTAATGATGATAATTATTAATAATAAACATTTTTCATCAAGAAACAAATCATCTGTCATCTGTCGATTTTACATGAAATATATTAAAGGACAAAAAAATTTGGGAGTAGAAAAAAACTGAACCATATGGATAAAACCAGCAGACAAACACTTGGTAATATTTTTTATTGTTATTGTTTCATGTGATCAGGATATAAAGACTTCTCACAGGGTCACACTTTGCATTTTGTAAATGCAGGATTACTGTGCAATAAAGTAGGTTGTACAGTATCTGTACTGCACAAAATGTTGTCTAGAAAAATACAAATGTAAAACTGTTGTATCTAAAACTGATAAAATCACACATACATGGAAAGATGATAGCATATAGACTGTGTTGCTTCCTGTGACTGGAGGTGAAGTTTGCCAAACACAAACCTACCAGCTGTTCCCTGCACTGCCTCTCTGCTCCCAGCATCCAGTCACAGTCACAGAAACAGACGAGCAATAACTGATCCTGAGGTGAAATGAGATCTGTTTACTCTGTCAGCTGTGGTGGGAGCTTGGTGTCATCGCAGTGAGTTTTAGTGCACTGAACCATAGTGAGCACAAGTGATCATAACAGAGGCAGAGCTTGGCTTGGAACAAGATCTCACTGTCAGCACCATCAGCAGAGAGAGCGACCGACCCATCGACCGACTGACGGAGCCATGACCTCCTCCATCCTCCTCCTGTTTCTCAGCTCAGCAGAGACACAGCAGGAGGAAAACAGCTGAAAGTTGACACAAAGAAAACCAGCTTTTCATCAAACATGGTGGTAAACACACAGACAGGGACGACTAGTTGCTGGTGCACGACTATGACATCAGTGTTTGTTGATGTGTGGACCAATCAGATAGTTCTTTGATGTAGTTTGGACCAAACAGATCAGTGCAGCTGTCTGTGAGCAGAGGATACGGGTTTTCATCACCAGCACCTGAGGACACAAGACAACATTTTAACACACAAACAGCAAATCTGAGCCATTTTAAAGCATTTTACTTTCAACTCTTTCACAACAAAAGCCTGTGATTATGCACATTAACATTTTATTTGGCCTGTCATTGAACGAGGTCAACACCTACTTTGATCAGGACTCCATCTATTCTGTGGAGGAGTTTAAATACCAAAATATAAATGTTTTTTAAAAAACTGGAAAAGTTAGTACATTTATTTCCTTTACATGTTTGTGTCATTAAATGTTTTCATTTTTTGTCTCTGAAATCAGACAGAATAACTTTACTGTGTTGAATTAAAACAGAAAACAAAGTAAAATGGAGCAGATGTTTTCTGAAATGTAAACACATCATCCACATCAAAGATAAAATGCATACAAATGCAAACTACACATTCAGATGTTATAGACCAAAAAACTAAAATAAAATGAAATTTAATCTATATTTTCAAAGTTTATTTTTTAGCAATAATCCTAAAAATTTATTGCGTGTAACAAAATGTATTTTATTTCACTTTATTTTGTTGTTTGATTTGTTCTTAACCCTTTAATGCCAAACGTATCATATTTGAAACATGAGTTTTTGAAACCTCTGCATCATCACTGTGAATTTTTTGAGAGTTTATGAAAAAATAAATCAGAAATAAAATTTTTAAAAATCTCTCTCTTGCTATTTTTATATATTTTGTTTGTCAGAAGGTTCAATAAATACTCTGATTTCAAAAACCTTTCTGGCAATTATTTCATGGTTCAAGCTTCACAGGGTTAATTTTAAACCATTTTGCATGATCTCCTTCATCTGTAAACACAACAACAGCCTGTGACTCGTGCAGTCTGACACAGTATTCAGTCAACTTTATATACCAAGTACTTGAATGAGTCATAATGCTGTTAGAGCAGTTATGAAATGATTCATTAGTCCAGGGCAGCTCACACACACACACACACACACACACACAGTGTCGTACAGTGCCAGTGGTCCCACAGAGTGTGTGATCTCCATCCTCTCTGCTCCCCCGTCTGGGTCCAGAGATCAGCGTTGCTTAAATGATCCATCAGCTGTGGGAGACAACACTCAGCAGTATGAACAGATCTGTAACGCTGCTGCAACAGGAAACAGCTGTTTTTTGTCTCCTTGTGGGTCAGTCATTGAGAGTCCACAGTGTTGTATTTACTGTATTTAGTGTTACCTTAAAGACAGCCTCATTCTGTTCCTGGTCCTCTGCTTTGGTTTCCCACATCCCTGCACAAACAAAAACACCCGTCATCCTTCCTGTGGCTGCACAGGCAGTGTCTTTTATGATCAGCATGCAGAACAGCAACAGGGGAAGTAAACAGCACCACCTCTCACCGTGCATTTGAGCACTGTTAAATGTGTCTTCTGCCAGACTCTCCACCCTCTGTGGTGTGTCTGAGATGGGTCTCGTTGTCGTGGGTTGCCAAGTGTGTGTGGAGTGGGTATCATCCCGGGTGCACGCTCCTAAACTGGTCTGCCTCTCCCTGGATCTGCTAAACAACCGCAGCCCTGAGAGCAGAGCCGCACTGTCACCTGAGGTCTGTCTGAGGATATATTCACATGTTGTGAAGGAGTAAATGCCGTTTACCTCTCCTGCTCCTGTGTGTTTGTGAGCTGGGCAGCATCCTGTAGACTCTGTAGGCGTTGCTGCCTCTCTTCCTGCTGTGCTCCTGCAGTTCACACACGTCAGGCAGAGAATTCAAGGCACAGCGGAAATTTGCCTTCCACGTCTTGGGATCTGGTTTGTCTTTGCCTGGACGGTAGCGTCCTACAGCGAGCAAGCACACAGACAAACCTTACTGTGTGGGGTTTGTGGGGTTGTTTTTGGGCTTTGTGTTTTTCATATCCCCATTAAAAAAAAAATAAAAATAAAAAATCAAACCTTTGTGCAGTTTGTAGTTTTCTGTTGGATTCCCTCCTCTTCATTGTAATTTATTTAACCTCAAAATAATGTAGGAAATTGAAAACTGAGAATGTGCATCTTGATAAGCTTTAAGCAGGTATCAGTATTACTCATTACTCTGACTACTCATTCAAATCAGAAATGAGTGGTGGTAGTCAGTAGTAAAAGCCAAACTGGCATCAAGCTGAAACCTACAAATAATTGCTGTCTGTGGTCAGATGTGGTATAAAGCCTCCATTGCTGCACCAGTAGCATGATGCATAAGGATAAACCTTCACTTTTAATTTCCTCTGTGGTGAATCAGCCATGTTAATAATTTGCATGTAAATCCAGGACTTCTGTGTCCACTGTGATCATGACAAGAAGTGCACTTTCTCATTTCAAAGAGGAAAATGATACAGTCGTATCAGAAGTATACACGGCATAAATTATGTCTGAATTTATTGAACATTTTTATTATTTTCTATCATCAGCTGGCCGACCAGTTATCACCAACCCCTCCATCAGCTGACATCATCCAGTGTGTTTGGTCCTTTCTCAGATTTACCAGCACAGTGTGATTTGACTCTCAGTCAGTCCTCTGATCACTGGAGCTTTCAGGCCCATTGAATGGATCATTTACAGCGGACAAGGGCTAACAAGACACAAGAGGGGCACAGGTAGCAGCAGCTTTATTTTTCACATGATGTAATCCAACACTCTCAGCACTAGCATAAAAAAAAACATCAGGACGTTTTGGCTTCAACCAGTGATATTTGTGTTTTCTGTGATTTATAAAGTGTTATTGTTTTGTTTTATTAAAATCTCTTGAATGCTGAGCTGAGGTTTTACAACATGCTGCACAGTATCCATTTCTGCATCTTTTGCTTTTTTTTTTTTTTCCAGATCTTGTAACGAGGATTGATGTTGTACTTTGACAGCAATATGATCACCCTGCACATTCACAGCAAGTCAACTGGAGCTTTCCCATGATGTGATGCAGCTACAGTCACACACCGTGACTTTCCCAAAACACAAATCTGCACGGGGTTTGACACACTTGAGTGTGTGCATGTGTGCGTGTGTGTATGAGAACTTTACTGAATCAAGCAAAAATGATCTGATTATCTCCTTATTAAAAATACCGTATTTTCCGGACTATAAGCCGCTACTTTTTCCTGACGCTTTGAACCCTGCAGCTTAAACACCGGTGTGGCTTATGTATCGGCAGCACGAAGCTCGTTAGCTTTTTACAAGCTAGCAAGCTCCGTGCCGCCGATACATTTAGCCTCGTCACATCAGACCCGGTCAGAGTGGACCACATGAAACTGTTCAAATAAATTCAATAGCGGCTTATAGACAGGTGCGCTCAATAGTCCGGAAAATACGGTAATCTCAATTCAAAACATGTTAAACAAGTATGTATTTACTTTTTAAAGCATGTAGACATATGTTGGAGCTGCTCCTGAGTCGCAGATGTGTCTGACATAGTGTACATCCCAATTCAAAAGATTGATGTCACTGTGTTTTCAGAAGCAAAGGTCAGACCCTGTAGAAGTTTTTGTGTCCTCAAGTTAACTTTTTTTAATTCACTCATTTATTTTGCCTACTCTGTTGATCAGTGACAGCAGCCTCAGTTTTCAAAAAGCAGTTTTACTTACTGGGAACACTTTAAATCAAACAGGTCTTTATGCAGCAGTGCATCTTCCAGGTTTCCCCTCGACAAAGCCATCTCAAAAATCTGGTAAACTCGTGTAAATGTCAGGATCAGACATTTACACAAGCTATTTATGATGCGTTGTGTGTTTTGCTCTGTCAGGGTTTAGGCTCGGTGTGCAAAGGCTTCATTTGATTAATCTTACTGTAACAGTTAAATATGGTTCTTCAGTTTAAGTGGGCGCCAAAAAAAATAATTTGGCCTTCATCACGTTAATTCTTTTATCTGAGGAAATGAGATGGCATTCGTCAGGAGTGAGAAAGGGACAGAATCTCAGCTGGCAGAAAGAGGTGGGAAAAGTTAAATTACACATGGAAACATGAAAGTAGTAAAAGAAAGCTCATAACGCTGCTCGGTCACGGTTGGTTGATGTCTTGATGCCCCACAGATTGGTCCTGCGTTTGCTTCTGAGGTTGGTCTTTATGAGACTTTTTCCACAAAAGGAGCCGCTGCATTATTTTTTCATGATCACTGTTCTGCTCAACGCACCCCGATCTTACTCAGACGCACGGCGCATTTCCAAACATCATTTTTCTTTTAGGAGGAAAGATTCAGCCTTAAAATACACCGTGTGTGTGTGTGTGTTGCATTCGGCTGTTATTACACCGGGCAGTTTTAGAGCATTTTTACAGATATTCACTTATGAACACAGACAGAAAATAAATAAAATTAGACAATGTAAGAAACTAATAGAGTCCTAAGGCTGAGAGCTGGTGTGTTAAATCTGAAATTACAGGGGCCTTTGTAATCTGCTGCTGTGGCAAACATTAAACTGCACTGAATCAGAGGCTGTAGTTACAAGTAGAGATGGCTCTACTGCCGACTATTACTGCTCTCCAGACAAATCACTACATCCAATTAGATTTATTTGAACATGACATCCAGCAGGCATGTCTGCCCACCACTTCACTCAGTGCTTTTTTATTTTTTTTCCCCACAATAATGGACTGAAATGACACACGGCAGAAATACATTCCCGACAACATTGACACCTTGTGGTCAGTTACCTCTAACACGACCTCGAATCTCATCAGTCCACATCAAAAGCACTGGAGGGGGGAAAAAAACATTCAGAACAAAGGGCGTTAACCTCAAAGTATGAAACTGCTCTTATTTAGCCTTCACTTATTCAGATTCTCCTGCTGGGAGGAACAATTACCGCACAGGTCGTCTTCTGAATTCATAATTACAGCAGCTACCAGAGATGTCAGATACTAAGACATCAGAGGAAAGCTGATTGGCAACACTGGTTTTATTTATTTATTTATTTTTAAACCTAAATCTGACTGGAGACTTTCATTACCTTGACAAAATTGTCAGTAACACTATTTGCTCCTGTTAGGGGGGAAAAAAAACCCTCAAAAGATGTTATCAGTGTAATCTGTTCATCTTGTTTGTCTTTGCGTCCCTCTGCAATCAAGTTGTACCCTTAATCTCTAGTGTCCTCACCAGTCCCCTCTTTACAAAAAGGCCCACTCGTAGCCCCGTGCTATAATTATAAACAGGCCATTTAAATTAGCAGCATAAACGAATTATTTGTCATGCACAGAAAGTGTCCAAACATGTCACTAGGTGGTGCGATGAATGCAGCCTGCATGTAATTGAGAAGATAAAAGCTCTGAGCTCTATTCGGCCATGTCCATGAATGCCGAGGAGTTTCTCCCCCCATTGCAAACAGCATTCTTATGATAATGGAATAATGCTGGTGCTTTAGTTAATTGTGTATAGACGATAGTGGTGGGCACCTTTTGTTGTGGGCTCTCATGAGGCTAAAGGAAAGAGCTGGCAGGGATTATAACTCTTATAGAACTTTGCAAATCCCCCCCAAAAAAACTACTTTATACCCACTTTGCATTCAATACTTTGAGTGTTTTCTCTTATTTTATTTTTTTTAAAGAGTGTATTCAGGATAGGATCTGGGTGTTATTTCACATATGGGTGATGTCTCCCAAATGCTGCCTAACCTAACCCGGGAGCTCGGGATGTTGCCAGATTAATACCAGGATACATCACTTTGTTCACATTGTGTCCAAATCAAAACGTCATCCTCCTCTGGGTAAACTGGGACAGCAACTGGGCTGAAGTGGGACACTTTTCTTAACTTTACCTACATATGCTTAACCCAAACTCATAAGGCTTCAGCTACTGGGCAGTGAGAACCAGTTGGCTCATTGGCTCGTCAACACCTGAGGACACTGTGTGTTAACGCTGTATCACATGACCAAACTATAACAGTGTAACAAAACATGATTATGCTTAAATTACCAGAGGATTTGTTAACATCAGTAAACACTTTTCTCAAGGCATTTATTTGTTTTTGTATACTCTAAAAAAGTCGGGTTGTTTTTACCCAGACCTGGGTTAATATGGGACTAACTACACACTGATTTTTTTTTTTTTAACACAGGTAAATGGGCAGTTTTTACCCATTTCTGTATTATGTAGTTTTTACCCAACATTTTTAAGTTTTTACCAAGTATTTTTTTTGTTTCTACCAAGTATTTTGTCATTTTTACCCAACATTTTATAGTTTTTACAAAGCATTTGATAGTTGTTACCCAACATTTTGTCACTTTTCCCCAGTATTTTGTAGTTTTTACGCAACATTTTGTAGTTTTGATTCAGTATTTTATAGTTTTTACCCAACTTTTTGTAGTTTTTACCCAGTATTTTGTTGTTTTTTCACAGTGTTTTGTAGTTTTTCCCCAGCAGTTTGGAGTTTTTACCCAGTATTTTGGTCATTTTTGCTCGTTTGATAGTGTTTACAAATTATTTTGTTGTTTTTACCTAGTATTTTGTAGTTGTTAACCAACATTTTGTAGTTTTTACCCAGTATTTTGTAGTTTTGACCCAGTATTTTAGAGTTTTTACCAAACTTTTTGTAGTTTCTACCTGCCATTAGTTTTTACCCAATATTTCACAGTTTTTACACAACAATATATGTTTTTTTTGCCCAATACAGGGTAAATAAAACAATCCATCTTATTGGGTTAAAATGAACCCAGCATGTAGTTACTGACCCAGTTCTGGGTTAAAACAACCCAACTTTTTTTAGGGTGTAAAACCATTAAACCAACAACAACAACTACACTACATTGTAATACTGTAATACAAAATAATGGCACAGCTTGTAGTTCTTCTTCTGTAAAGTTCTACTTGTTAACTAAAATAATAACTTCTCCCACATCCAGGTTAAACACTCAAACACACACACACACACACACACACACACACACACACACAGAGCACACTTCAGCACTATCACTAAATGATTCCTACTCTGCAATACACAGGTGTTTTAGTAATTACCAAATATTGACAAATTCAGCACCAATTGATGACAACCCCTTCCTACCACTAATACACTATATTAATGAGTTATTGTGAAATCCGTTCACTCCACATAATCTTCTGTCTTACTTTACAAAACTGTATCCACTCACTTTGGTCCAATCTGCACAAAAATGTGTACCACAAAACCGATCATGACTTTTCTTGCTGGATTGTAGACATTCATCTCACCTGCACCATCACACTCTCAGCTTTGTAAAACTACAACAAAACAGTAACTCTCTGGAAGCTAGAGTGCCACAAAATTCTGTAAAATAGTGGAAAATAACCAACCAGTAATCTTCTATAGTTACAAAAAAGTATGTAGTTTTAATTTCACATGAGGTCTTGTGTAATTGCTGGCTTGTATTTAATGAAGGATATTTACATTTTGACAATGTAAGTGATTAAAATAGGTTTATGTGAACAAAAAATAGAGATCTGTCAGTTAAACAAATCTATGAGAAATACAGAACCTATGCTTCAAAAATGAAATATTAGTGGAACTACCATACATTTGTGAGCATATTTTTCTGTTATATAAACTTTCATTTCACAGAAGACATGTGAATTCCCCATCTATTTTTGTAATCTTAATATTTTTGTGCATTTCTTTTAAAAGTAAAGGAAAAAATTATAATATGACCAAAATACATCCATAAATGTTATGTTTGTTTGCTTTTGGTGAGTTATTACAGGTAATGCAGCTGCAGCCAATTAGCTTAATTGAGTATTTTCTGTACTTTATAAAGAACAGATTGTGAAGTCATGTCTTAGCTATATTCAGACTAAATATCGAGGTTAGTAGTTAGAAAAGTCTATTTAATTCAGAAAATTAAACAAGATGTGATGTTCATTTGATATTTAGTTGACAAAAAGTGATGACCAGAGCACACAGGTTTGCTTTTAGTTACCTGGAAACAAGGTAAGGTAACCAAGAAGTTATGTTTCCTCAACATTTTTGGTTTTGTACACAATTGTTGTGTACTTATTAGCCGAATAATACTTCTTATTATATTTTTGACCATAAATTTTGACGGAAATATCCCAACTGTAGAACCACTTGCTAACCTAGCTGTATCATGTTGCTAGCTGTTGCTTACCGTTAAGCTAGCTTGGGAACTCAAGGTGCAAACGTGTATTTATTGAAGTGAAAATGTCCTTTTTATTTAATCCGAAGAATTTCAAAATAATTGGGCAACTTCAGGGGTTGTTACAAACAAGTTTAATGTAGGAGAAGTTATTATGAGGGAGAAGCAAGGAAGGCGTTTTTGATGTTAATATGGGCTTCAGTGAGTCACCATAACAACAATCCCCATATGTTTTATGCACAGCTCGGAAAATGATGTTTGAGAGTTAAATATCATTAATACTGTAGTAAAATAAAGATTTAAACTTCTTATTCGTGGTTCCTCGGAGTGAAAGTGGAAGATCACAGTTGAATGTGCTTGAAAATTCTCTTACTTAAGAAAAATGTAATAGAAAATGTAAATATTTAATAAGTAAACGTCTAATTTTGGCCACATATGTGAATACCATTTTCAGTTTAGTCTTCTCATCTTTAACCCGATGGATGAGTAGGTATCTTATTAAATGCGTGGTATAAACTACTTTGCATGTTGGATTAACTTCTGGGAGGGTGTAACCACCGCTGTTTTACTTTGCGTTTGCGTCGTGGACTCTGGTGGAGAGCTGTGTGTCCTCAAAAGGTTGCGCGTTTTGGGGGATAAATCAGCACTACAATCGTGCCCGTGTTCACAAGCTGGACCATTATTAAACTTTTTTCTAATTAAAAAGAGGTTAAATCCTTCTATTTTTCGTAGTGTCGTCCTCAAGTGCCAGCATTTCCAGCTGAAATTGGACGTAGAGGGTGCACCTTTGCGCAGAGACCGGTTTAATGCTGAGAGGCTCCTCTGGGTGCACAAAGACAGCGGCTCGCAGAGGAACTTGTTCAGAGTGAGCCGAGGACGCTGGGAGGCGAAATAAACAATCTCCGGACTCGAAGTAGCGGCGACCGCGCAGTTTTATCCCTCGAAACACGTTATACCGCCACCCATCCAAGAAATACAAGGTAAGGACTTGTTTGTAATGCGTTTCAGCGGGACTGGAGGGCTGCGGAGCGGGTTAAACCTCCTTCGCTTTGGCTTCCCGAGCATGGTTGTTTTTGCAGAAAATGGCGTCATCGCCCTCTTGTTTCTGCCTGGCCGCGGTGGGGAGAGGAATAGTTTCAGAGACTTGTAGCAGCCTTTACATGAAGCGTTTACTTCCTCAAAGACGAAATCACCTAGCGCGATGTGTTTTATTCAATAGCAAACAGTCAAAATACGAGATAGTTCACGATTTCGCTCGGTAGAAGGACGCGCAAAGATGGAAGGGTCACCGGTCCTGTGCGCCAAGCTGCTTCTTGGAAAAGGTGGCACGGAGCCGCAAAACGCAGCGTTTTACATTCATAATGATACCATTCTCACTGCCTCCAGACTAATCCAAATGACCGAGGATGGGTTAGTGTTGTTACCATAATGGTGATGGACGTATTTGTGGGAGTGCTGCACCTTGTCTTTGTGTGTATTTTATTCGGGTTAGCTCGTTTTTACGCCGCACTCCCCTGCCATGCTGCAATCGTTATGAGGGCCCTCTCTTTTACGGCTTGAAAGGTGCATTTTATACTTGGCTTTTCCTTTGATCAAGTTAAGCTGCTCCTTTGTTGCTCAAAATAGTGGCGTTTTTAGGCTGACAATATAACCGTGTAAAAAGAGATTTTCGGGGATAATGGGGGCGATGCAAATCGTGCCATGAGAACGGCGACTGCCCTGCGCTCTGGTTCGCTGCTTGCCAGACGAGGACAGCCTGAATGAGATAAAAATAAAAAGTCTTTTGGGCGAATCGCACAGTTTGCACAAAACTGGGGAAGTCCGGCGCTGCGCAATGATTGTGCTGTTGCTTTGCGCAGAGAACAGTGGCAGCTGCTGTAACCACCGCCACCATTTCGCCGCGATATTTTTTGTGTGTGCTGGCCAACCTTTTGTAAATAGTTGGGGACTCTTGGATAAAAGAGCACAATACTATTCATGCGGGCCCTTTATGGCCTGTGAATGTGGTCCTAAGTCCCACTCCGGCTGTCCTGTCTTTCCCCGTCAGCTACGTGCATGCGTCCTAGCACTGGCCACCACACATCCACCATAGCGAGGCCACTGGGTTCCCTGTGTATCCGCTTGGTTCCTCCTGTGACCAAAAGTCGATGACTGATTGCGTGCCGAGTGTTAAAGTACCGGCCACCAGGATCACATCGAAACAACCTCAAAACATCATCCACGGAGACGGCACATCGCTCGCTCCGTGCACATTTTTATTAAGTTTCCTGAGTTATGCAACCGCATCCCCGTAGAGCGAACTGCTCATCCGCCTTTATTTACTCGTCACCCACCATCGGATGGATGTATCTGTGTGTAATATCTGGTGAATTGGACCAGTCCCTGTGGCGACGACACTGAATTAGGAAGATATGTCATTTGCAAATCACCCAGTGCCATTTGCGTCACAGCCCGCGGCCTCGCACGCCCATGGGGGGCGATGGAGTTGCAAATGGAGACTGTGTGTGTGTGTGCTGACGCTGCCCCAGCTGAAAGGGAACCAATAGACACGGACCCGGGCGGCAACAATCGCTGTGCGCTTTCACTCTCCAGCAGTGCACCGACTTGGGAATCCGTATCAACACGGAAGATCGCGCAGTTTATTCGGGATGGTTAGGTTTACATCGCTGTGCCTGGGATGCGTAAGTGGATGCGTACATACACTGGTTAAACCTGCCACAGGGCTCGACAGGCCGGCCGGAGAGGAGTATATCCGTCCGGTCCTTCCCTCATGGTGCTCGGTGCATGTGGCTATTGTGGACTCGCTCATGTGTGGATAAATGTCTTTCCCCTGGATCGCGATGATATGACCGCAAAGCCTTTATTACCAGCGCAGAGAATAAGGTTGGATTATGATTCGGACAGTGGATAGGCACTCGTTCGGTTTTGTTACATCCACGGCGCGCCACGCGTTTCTGGTTTGGAGACGAGCATGGCGTTTTTTCAGTCCTGGAACGTTTTATTTGTTGCCGTTGCGCTTTTGGGCACCGCGCATGGTTTCTTTTACCAGACCTCAGGAAAACTAGACAGAAAGTCCCGAAATTCTCAGGTGCGGGTTCTGTCAGCGTGAAAATCATTTACAGGATAATGTGGTGCGGAAAGTCATTTTATATTTTATCAGTCGGCTGATTGGTAACATGCTGGTTCCATAACACGACTTGTAATTATGTAAACTAATGTAGCCTTTAGCAATAAGAGAGAAAAGCAATTTTTTGTGCGAGAATGTGACTGAGATGTTTAAGCATTGAAAACTGCAGCACTCGGGGGATAATGTGCAATTATACATATTGATTTGTGTAGTTTAATTATTAGGATTGTTTAATATTTCCTTCATTGTGTTTGAGGTTGTATAGCTATATGTTTGCATGTGTTTTTTCCCCTAGATGATAAAAAGGCTACAGAGTCACTCACATAGTGTGGCAAGTATATGGTGGGGTTTGAAACAAATTAATAGAGATTCCTACCTGCACTGTGAATCATGTTCCCAAAGGTGGAGACACAGCCCAGATGTTGTCACGTTATGATCTAAAGGAGCCTGTATATATATTTTTTAATTTAATGACTGATTGATAGATGAAGGTTCCCAAGTAATCCACAACTCTGTGCCACTTTGAAACTCTTACATGGCTGTTAATTTACTATTTGATTGTTTGACTGGAAACATATTGTGCCCGAGAGCCTGGTTCTGCTGTGCACATGCTTAAAAATGAAAGTTTAAGACACTGTACCATCACCCCCTTTAAAGGCTATAACATAAGTAAGTTTGCTACTGTAGGTGTCAAACCTTCAGGAGGAATGTGAAGAGGTAACTAGGACAGGAGTGTAGATAATAAAGTGGGTTATAAAGAACTAAAATGAAATGGAGAAGAATTGACCTGAAGTGTCCTGCATAAGTGAACTTCTTTTAATTCGTTTTTGCATATAGTATATGTTGTTTCATTTATATAAGTTTTTTTTTGCATCCATGTCATTTGTGAGACTTTTGACTGCATCAGCTGGCCCTTCATATATTTATACCCATCATGAGATTATGGCAAATTATTTATTTATTTGTTTTTTTGGCTGACGTGTCGAAGGTGTCATTGTCTTTTTTTTTCTGTAGTGGATGATGACTGCAACAGTTTAATGATGTCACTCTATGATTCAGTCAGTCTAATGATGCAGTGTTGTGTTCAGTCAGTGAGTCAGCTTGTCAAACCAATGTGAAAGTTAAAGTCAGTCAACAAACCCATTAACCTGGCAGTCGCACAACCAGCCACTAACGGCAAACAGAGACGCAGGCGGAAACGTATCCATTCAGCCCGATTTCAAGGAGAAAATCAGTTTGAGCCAGTCGACTAGTTATGGATGGAGTGAGGCTGTTATTCATCCTGCAAACTGGGCAGCTGTGGTGGGATCTGTGGAGATCCTGCCACACAGTTAGTCAGTGCAACCACCTGATCCGAACAGATGTGTTGCAGTGAAAGTGAACACACAGCGTCAAAGTGTACTTTTTCTGTCCCATTGTAATAGAATTGTCTCAGGCTTCTTCATTCAAGTGTGTTGAAGTAACAGTTTTGAATATGGTGGAATCTCAGGTGATGTGTGTGTGTGCAGGTGTGTGTTTTTTGGATTGCACTGAGGTTCTTGTTCCTTTGCCATTTATTTTTGACATGACCAAATGCAGTGCTTATAGTTAATTATACATTTACATGAGATTCTCGAGACTTTATTTCAGACCGTAAACAGCACATCCACACCTGGCCTGAAAATGCCCATTATGCATCTCCCATGGCTATATTTATTTAAATCTGTGTCCATGTTCCTTTGCCACACTCTGCCGCTGCATCTGTTGTGTGCTTGCTTTGAATTAAAGCTATACAATGTACTTTGCAGAGTCCTTTTCATATCTGGTTTGGAGGCTCTAATAGCAATTTTAGTTAATTCAGCTGTTGTGTGCCCAACGTTCGGCCGCTAAGTGTGTTCTGGCTTGACTGGGCGATGAAAATTGTCACAGAAAAAAAACATTTGAGCATATTGCAGACCTGAAACAGCATCTGTTACAGTCCAGTAAACTTTGTTGAGCAATGAAATCTGGGCAGAAACTGAAGTTTGGTGTTTGGGATAAATGTTTCTGCTATTTTGGGCAATACTCCTTCAATGCATGTCCCTCGTGTGTGAGAGAGAGAGAGGTGTTTCCCAACTTCAAAAAAAAAAAAAAAAAATCATTGCAGAGAATGACTTGTCACCACAGTGATTAATATATGGGAGATCAGTAGAATGATGCGTTACACTGTTTGGATAAGAGAGCCCATGTCTGTTATTGCTGTCACGTTGGGTGTTATTATCACTACCAGAAACATCAGATAATCATAACTGAGTGTCTGTGTTGTCATTATTTTGTCCCACAAATAACTTCCCCCAAGTGGAAAACTTCACCCATTTCATTTAGGCTTTAAGTTTGACAGTTACATGTGCTGCTGGATATTCGGTTTCACACTGAAGTCAATCTCAGGAAGCCAGAATTCATCCAGTTGAACTTGCATACTATAGATGTGAAGAAAGTGTTGTCAGAGAAACGGGATGGTGACAGCTTTGGGAAACACCAGGCAGGCGAAGTTGACTGGATACAAGTTTTAAAATGTCAACTTTTATACACAGCTTGTCTGGTTGTTTTTCTGTTGGAGTCAGATAAGCTGTTTTATTATTTATTAAAAATACTTCATACATGTAGAGTCATTTTTAAGGCTTCATCTTACTCTCCTGTATGCTTGTATTAACACTACACTACATTAAACTTATACCTATGTGTATTGGCAAAGCATTTTTGTCAAGTGTGCGACCAAGACACTTATTTCCAAGATTTAGGAGAAGTAAAGCAGGTAAAAGGTCACAACACAGGCTGCACCATTCAGTGATACAGTGTTGTATGCTATGTATTTCTCAGCACTGGGGAACTCATTCAGTCGGCCACATGTCTGTTTTGACACCCTCCTGTGGGTCAGGTGGTGTCACTGGTGTGTCTGCCGGCTGTCAGCATCACGTCAGAGTGTGGCGGACAGTAACTGCTGTGGTACATACCCGCACTTGTAGGTTTAAACATAGCATAACATAAGCTTTTGTTTTTGTTTCTGGCTATTCAGCAAAGAAGCCGATGCCTCACTGTGGCCTAGAGGAGAAAGTTGTTCTCCTCCGACATGGATTTATCTCATCTGTTGCCTCTGAAAGGGCAAATGAGGATTTGTCTTCTAAAATAAGAGATGCTCCCAAGTGGCAGCGCGTTGACAAATTGATTTCCGGCTGGCATAAACAGAATCCACTGTGGATTATCAGTGGAGATGAAACCTAAATGTATTTGCTTTACAAGCAGGTGCACATGTGAAATATGGAGCAATGGATATCGGACAGCTTGTTCAGCTGGAAATGACTGTAATGTTAAAATAACTTAAAATGCATTAAAACCGTGGGAGTTTTACAGCAGGAAATTGTAATTGTAGTGAGTCATAAAGTTGGGGAACCAGATAGTTGGTGATTTGTTGAGAGTTCTATTAGTGTATAGCAAAGGACAAGATAATGACTTATTTTCAGAATATTAGCCATATGTAATTAGCTCTCTGGATTGTCAGTCTTAAGATTTTATTTCCAGCTGCCTCAGGCATTTCAGTCACATCTCACCCATTCATTACTAACAGAGGCTCATATTATTCATCTTTTTTTGGCAGTGTTACCCATTGTTCCAGTGTTACCCTGATCATCAGCAGTTGCTTATCAAGGGCTGTTCTGAAGGGGGAAGAAGAGACTGCCATTTTCAAGCCGAATTTTTCAAAATTGGATTTCTCCACCAAGTTCTTAGGCATTATGTGGACATGCTGCTCCTTAAAATCAAAGGTGAAGGCATCAATAATCACTGCTTTCTATATATTTAACCCTCAGACATTAGGAAGCTTGAGTTTGGAGTGAAATATGCTTGATGCTTAAGTGATTTCAAAAGATATTGTGATGTTTGGGTTTTTAGTTTACGTAGAATAACTTGTGGTCCGTCCACTTCAGCAGCTTCCTGTGAGTGGAGTGCTGGACAAAAGGATGCTAACTGTCCTCAAATCCTCAGTTTGAGCCCAGGACACCTTCGCTCTCATTACCTGAGTCATAACAGGAGTCACTACTTCATAACCACGTCTGTCTGTTGCCATGGAAACGGGAGAGTCCCTCGTGTTGGCGTGAGAGTGTATTATTGGCATGCGTGTGTGTGGGGCTACATGTGTTTGCTTTAAACCTTTTTGTCGTACATGTTTCCTCTTTAACATTTAGGACAGAGGTGTGCGTCCACACTTGGGGGTGGGGGTTTAAGCCAGGGTCAGCTCCAGCAGACTGCAGTCTGTCAGCTTTTTATGAACCACTTCTCTACAAACTAATTAGCTGTTATTGGTCTTGGGTTGGGATTTGCAACCTTCGTGATGCCACGGTACATTCAAATCAGTCCCAGGATCCCAAGATAAATGTTTTTGTAAAGCCGCCGCTGTAGATGTGAATGTAGGCAGCAACCAAAGTTTGTGGTTTGGACTTTTGTTAAGCTCAGTTTTCTAAAGACTTAATGCACAGCTGTTTTTCTTTCCTGTAATTTTTTTTGTGAGTGTTGAGAGCTGCTGTAATCACTGATCCACACACATTTTCTGTAACATCCTATTCAGGATGACAGGGTGCTAGAGTGCATCCCAGCATGCACTGGGTGAAACACTGAGAAACACCTCCAGCAGGTCATCAGGGGCCACAGAGCTAATAAATTAGCACATAATAGAGGGTCAGTGTTTGAGTTCACACTCATAGTGTCCTCAGCAGAGCTTCATGTTTTTAGGCTGCGGAGGGAAAATCAAGGCAAAGGTGTGACAACACACCAACGACACACAGGAAGTCTGAGAGGAGTGATGGGCTAAAAGTAACTGCATTTTAAGTTTTAAACCAGCTGAAATTGACTGTACTCTTCAAATAAAGGAAGAGAAGTTTTAAATGAGGTTGTCTCCTGGCTTCAGTAGTCAGTAACGTAGACAGACTATCCGGTCAAAGTCCTAATTTCCCATTATAGTTAATGGCTGGTGTTAATCTCCCTCCGAGATATAAATAGAACCTGGGTAGGTGCATAATGTATTAATATGCCTGCTCTTAATTTTGCTAGAATATAAATTATTTTAATCTAATAGACCTGCTTGAAATTAATTGTGTCTTTATTACAGTTAAATCCTAACAAGGCAAACCTATGCTCAGAGAGGGTTCAGGAGTAATGTCAGACTTTACCTTCAGCTTCTCTCTGTCTTTACTTTTTACCCAGGTTTAGATGTTTACATGCTGTGCCTATGCAGGACATATGCCACTGCATCCATGTGATACAACACAAGCTAATGGTGTCTGTCGTGTCTTTTGGACTGATGCTGTGCCCCACTTCTGATCGACTGACATTTCCTTGTCTAGACTTTTTCAATTGCGGCTCCACTCCAGTTGTGCTCATCTGTTAAGTAGCTGCTACATCACTGCAAGTAGCCTCTGCTGTCGTGTTATTGCAAAGTGCTTAACTGGTTCATCATCAGTGCTAAAAGTAGAGATTCACAAATGTCTCCAGCCTGATTTTAAAAAGAGGAAAAAAAGCAGCTTGAAAACCTAAAAGTTTTTATGGAAATTCAGGAACAAGCTGTGGACGTTCAAGTTTAAATGTAACAAGGAGGAGATTTTTAATATGTAACTTTTCTTCTCATGTTATCAGTCAGTGAATGTGTAATATTTTTGTACAGCTTGCATCTTTTGTATCACTATAAGTAAAGTTTTCTGGTGAATGTTGATTGGAAAAAATAACCAATGATGTGAAAAAAGTAATAATTACCATGTCCTTGCAAAAGAGGTTCAAAAACCACTTTTACTTTCATGTAAAAACTAAGTCCAGTGGACTGGAACTGCGTGATAACATAATTTACACAGCTGTTACTTAGCAGTGTATTTAATTTCCCGTTACATAGCTCACAGGAGCAGTCTGACCTTTGTCTCTGGATGTACACAGTGGCTTCTTGTTATCATGTTTCATGCAGATAATTTAGTCAATGAAGTTGCACTGTTACACTTAACCATCTCCCCCCTGCTCTCACCACTAAGCTGAACATTTGGTACCTGTCTGAGAGAAAAAGTTGTTTGGAAACATCCTTTGCTTTAAGATCTAAGTTGTGTTGTGACGACTTGTCGTGGTTTGACCGTATGTCTCAGTATTTCTCATCTCCTCTTCTGGAGACATAATCAGACTAGAAAACTTTTCAACCAGAAAAAACATTTGAAGTTCATGCTTTGTCTCCCTCTGCTGGAGTTTCAGTGGAACTGCAAATCTTCCCCAGTGAGGATACCTGTGCATGCCACATGCCAAGGGATTTGATCTAGTATCAGTAAAAGTTCAGTGGTTTCTTCCTCGTATTGTTCTCAGGTTTCTTCTTATCGTCAAGTTTCAAAGAGTCTGGGACAACAGTAGTATGTTATACCCAAAGTACATTAAGCAGCTGTCACTTGAGACATCTAAATATTCCAACATTCAGCTCTTCCACGCCTGTCCACTGGCAAAATGAAAGAGAAATGTTAATTTGCTGGACTTCAGAGTTGTCAGTTATTGCAAAAGAGAGCTAATTAAGAAAGAGCGAGGGTGTTCAGGATGCCCTGCTGCATGTAAATCATATGATGCTGAAGCAGTGCACGTAAGCATTTATGAGGCATCAGGTACATGTGTGGCCAGGCTGGATTAAGCTGTTTTAACTGAAACGGTCACTAGAGGGCAGCAACATACGGCATTTCATCACTGACGCTGGAACTTAGGATGGACTTTAGACCGAGACCACTCTCCAAAACCTCGAACAGAGTAAGACAGGCTGTCCTGCTCCACTTCTACACAGCAGCAAACAACAGCATCCTCACATCATTCACAGCAGTGTGGTACAGCAGTGCCAACAGTCAGAACCAGAACAGACTCAAGTAGATAATTTATTCAAATTCATTGGTTCCTCACTTCCATCAATAGAATTTCTACACCAAGAGCAATGCTGAGAAAAAGATAGTAGCTGAAATTAATTTCAGATCCCACCCACCCTGCTCCCCACCTGTTCCAGCAGTTACCCCCGGGGAGACGTCAGACACTAGGAGGACAAATTGATATAAAAACACTTTGGATTATGGATTTTTAACTTACTTTGTTGTGATGTGTGTGTGTGTACTGTGCAGTGTGTGGCATATGTTGAACTGTAGCTGGGTTTATGACTGAACTTGTGATGGATATTTGTTCTTTTTAATACTCGTTTATAAGAGCTTAATAAGTGAAGCCCTATTTGGTCATTTTTTGGCAACATATTTATTTGCTGTGAACTCTGGTCAAAAAAAGGATTTCTCAGTCTCTGTCTTAACTCTGTTTGCAGAGATATGTTGAATGAGAGCTGATCGCAGTATGTAAGAAGCAGTTTTCATCTCAGCTGAGGTGTTTTTTGTTTGTTGACTGCAGCAGTTCTTAAATGGATTGAATGACTTGTTCCAAATTATTTTTTATGCAGATTGAAACGATATATGTACACTTATGGCATGCCTCGCACTATAAGGTGCTGTCGGGGGGAAAAAGCATATACATCCATTAGCTTGAGCTGTGTTCAGGAGGCAGAGCACTCGATTTTTAATGCGCATTGAGCTGCTGCGCCGCACGTAGCGTAATGATGCAGGTAACATGGGTTTAATTGTCCTGACAGCAACATGAAGTGCAGCTGAATTAATATTGTGGGAAACCATTACTCTGACCTAAAAATAATGTGCTTTCTAAGCACTTAGCAGCCTGTAAATACACACAGCAGTGTTATATTTTCTGTGTGTTTTTCTAATGCATGTTTTCAGAAGAAATATTGTCGTAGAAATATTGTTGTGGGTGTTTGGCAACAAATGTATTTTTGTTGTTGATTTTAATCTGTTCCACTTCTTATATACGGTAGTTTGCCAGTTCTTTGAAGTATCTTTTTAAAGTGAACAATGTGTTCTTTGCATGTGTGAAGTTTAGAAATGCAACAACAAAACAGCTGGCATTGTGTTTTTATTGCAATGTGATGGATACATGGGAATTATATGCTAATAAACTTAGCAGGAAAACTTTTAACTCAGTTATTGTCCTCCAGATAATAACATTACACTTGTCCTTAAAAGATAACTGATGCAGCAGGTATCTCATGTGTGTCTCATATGTGTATTTCATATGTGTTACAGTGCAGCTACATATACTAGTATACACACACAGTCCTTGTGGGTTAGTCGTAAGAATTTTGAGTATCTTAAGAAATAGGTTGTGTAGCTTGAAGTAGTTTTTTGGAGAAAAGGGGTAGGACCAGATAAGTAGTGTACTTCTTCCTACTCCTTTTTGAATATATGTTATGTATTTTTTTCTTTTTATTATTGTTATAGTTCTTTTTTTTACATGTTCGAAATTAACTGATAAAAACTAAAAAACTAAGTATTGTTGTTACAGGAACATTTAGGTGTCAAAGTAAATCCAAACATGGACACAGTCCAGAGCAGACAGTGTAGTTTCTCATCTGTTTCTAAATTCTGAACAACTGAGGTAGGTACAGACCTAAACAAACATTTTGTATGTTACAAGTCCACCCAGCAGCAGTGGTATTTTCCTTCAGTCCGGTGCGTGGCTCATGTGGAGTGTTGTTGCAGGTTACAGGTGTATGCTGGTAGTGAACGTGTGGTGCAGCAGGCCAGTCTTGGCATCATGGTGAAGGTCCAGAAGTCAGCTGGGAGGAAGAGCTCGCTGTGTGTCCGCAGACAGGTACTGGCAAAACAATAACGATAAAAAAACAAAGACAACAATATCTCCATGTTATTGTCTTTCCTCCCTTCACAGTCACATTGATAAGACACACTTCCTGAGTTATTTCAATAACTACCATGATGTAATCAGAGTTTTCCTGCACAACAGTTGAAGGATGAAAGACTTTCATTCTGTCACCATTTAATCCTCTTTATACCCGTTAGTACTCGTCCTGTGTGCTTGCTGTGTTTTGTTGTCTTATGCATTCTTGCATGCAGAGCAGACAGTTTGTGCATGAAGTCATTGTATTGTAATAAACGCACATCCAATCAAACAGAATCATATTTAATGTTTAGTGGAAGTGACTGCTTGAATTGTTTAACCCACAGACATCAACATTACACTCATTGTAGGGTGTTTGAGGCCATCCTCTAGTTTTCAGTAAGTGCAGTGCAGCTCAGTCAGACTGAGACCAGGTGATTGATTCAGCCTGTTGAGGCTTTTTATTCTACCTCTTCACTCTGAAAACCTCTTTGCTTGTTGTGGCCATATTTTCTGGATTGTTGTGCTGCTGAATGATGTCGTGTTGTCTAACGTGTTTTGATGCATTTGCCTGAATCCGAGCACACACACAAAGCTCCTATACAACCCACAATTTATCCTGTTGCTTCTGCCAGCAGTTCAATTATCAATAAATTCCAGCGTGCCAGCTCCACTCACAGCCATGCATGCCCGAGCCGTAACAGAACCACTGTTGTGTTTGACTGATGTAATGGTGGCGTGCTTTGGGTCAGAAGCTGTTGCCCCCTCTCTGCACTTTCCTGTTTCCATTATTTTGATAGAGGCTGATTTATGTCAGTCCTTTGAACTTTGTTTCAGAAATGTTTCTTTTCAGCTGCAAACCTGAGTTTCCTGTTTTTGAGGCTCACCACCAGAGGTTTGCATCTTGTGGTAAAGCCTCAGTAGTATCATCTTCAGATGCATGTCCACCTCTTCACTCCCTGTAAAGACAACAAACAACTCCACCTCAACCTGTGGCTGGTTGTCAGGCTTTGAGCCACATGTGAGATCTGTTGTGATGAGACACAGCTGCTTACTAAACATTTAATTTAATAAATGTCCCATTACTTTTGAAGCTTTGCAACCTTTGGCTAAATCTCACATGCAGTTCTTGCAATAATCATGTAAACACACTGAAATTAAGCGGCATACTTTTTAGTGTAGTATTAATTTTCTATTCACATATCAGCGTGCTAAAGTGAGGAGCCTGAAAACCAAACAATATGTAACTGTCTAAATACTTTGATCACAGTCTGTCATGTATCATTTGTTTTGTCTCATAGTGAAAGTAACAGAGGAGATCCTCATTGTACATCATACATCATATGGTTAATGATGTATGCTATATGTCTGTCAGTATGAATATGGGAAATGACTCCTCTTAAATAATCATTCTAATAATTCATACACACGGTTTTAATCCAGCTTTCTCCTTTCTTTTATTTTTCATTTATGGCTAGTCCACCTACTCTCATCAGTCCCTTTTCTTATACTATTTGCACAATGAAAAAAAAAATCATGAATAGTTGATTGACTGGTTAATTCAAATGCTAACTGAATGTTGGCGCTCCCCAATGTTTCATTTTATTTTTGCTTCGGGCAATCAAGATATTTAAGTTTTTGTTATAGTAATACGGAAGTTTTTTTAGGCCACGACTGACCACTGGTTTGGATAAAGCTGTGTTCAGTATCTACAGTAGGTTACCTGTGTGTGTGTGTGTGTGTGTGTGTGTCTCACAGAGGGCTTCACTGAGCATCTGTAACCTACTGTTAAGCTATTACACGGCCATTTGATTATGTCGTGGGTATGCACAGTGCATTTGTGTGTGCATGGGGTGACACGGTGTCCAAGTGGCCCACTTGTCCTGTGGTGATGTGCTGTAATGTGCCTAATGTGGAGTCATTTATCCCTCTTCAAGGGCAGCGGGGACACGAGGAGTTAGCGAGACAGACACGGACACAGAGAGAAAATGAGGATAAATTGGTGGGTGGGAAAGGAGAAAAGATTGGGGACCTGCAGAGAAAGGAGGAGGTCTGGTTAAGAGACACGACTAAACACACACACACAGAGACACGCACACACAGCACAGACGGACATATGTGCGCACGCTGAAGAATTGTGTGTGAAGTCACTTATCTGCTCAAGGGTGGATGTGTGCGACAAGGTTAATGTTCCCCCCACCAAATTTCTAGACGCTCAGGAGACATGACTGCTACACACACACACACGCGCACACACACACACACACACACACACACACACACACACAGTGACCCCTTGTTCTGCCCAGTAATACACATTCATTCAGCAAAGTGACAGCCACTAATTTTTATCTCTAATGGACTCTTTTCTTTTGAGTTAATGCTATTATTTACTTAGTCATGAAGTTTTAGATGTTGTGCGTTTTGTGTAGTTTTTTTCACTATTTTGAATAGTAGATAATTCCTGTCCAATGATTTTCAACTTAATGATGCAAAGTTGATGTTTATGTATAGCAATGAAACATTTCTGAGCTTCCTCTGATATTATCCAGAAAGTAGCAGTGCGACATCACGTGGCTTTAATTATAATTTCAGTTAAAGTTGTTGGTCCTTTTAATCTTTTTATTTCTTTTTCATTTGGCTCATGCTGTTATTCCTGGTTGTGCTCTCACAGAGTGGTGGTCAGACAGAGATGGAGGAAGGCCAACTCCATTCGGGCACCCAGCATCCACCACAGGTGCAATCTGGAGGAGGAGGAGGAGACCAGTCCTCTGATCACACCCACCTCCAGACCTCAGCTCCAGCTGAGCCGCTATTGGGCAACTGGGACCAGAGGGAAACTCCAGTGGACGACCAGGAAAGGGGCGACTCTGACGCTCACCCCCAGGCCAAGCTCCTGTGGAAGCCCATTCCCCCTCTGCTGCCTGAGCCCCACGGGAGCACTACCGGTGAGACCAGAGACCAGTGCTGCCAGACAGAGGAGCAGCTTCAGCACACCAGTGCCTGCAACCATGGTCATAATACAGGTGAGTGAGGTTTTCTTTCCTCTGCACTTTTTGATGCTTTGATTCATCCACCTACAGGCCAAAACTGTCTGTCAGCCTCCTGTGTAGCTTCACTGCCAGAACACTGGAGCAAGGCTGCCTGTGTACTCGAAAAGGAGATTTAATGGTTTGTTCTCACAGAGAGCAGCCAAAAGGAGGAGCTGCCTTTGGCTTCGAGCGCCACAGCGTGCACCGCTGGTTGTCAAACATTTCTAAAAGTTTTATTGGGAACTTGATGTGTTAAACTAGTTTTTGTCTCTCTCCTGTATTGTTTGGAGAGACCTGGAAGTGATTCCTGAACAGACCTGGGCTGCTAATAATGTAGAGAAATGCACCTTGTCCTTGCTCAGCGATCACTCACCACTCCTGCTGTTTTAATTTGGTCCAGTTCTCCTTGTTCTGCCAGGAACAGGGATGAGGAATCAGGAAATGTTCTCAGCTCAACTTGTAAAACTTGTTGGTTATTATGATAAGTTGTTTTCTAACAGGGAATTTTCTGTCCCAGATTGGGTCACAGTGTGCTGTCTCTCACAGTGTGTTCTCCTTCAGAGACCACAGGTATCCTGTAGGATGTGATTACTTCCAGTTAACGTGTTTCCTGACCCTAAGCCAAAGCCGAGGACTGAAAACATACTTCAAGGCTATATAAACTAAAATGATGATAATATTCTGACGTTTGTTTCATTCCTGTCTTCTTTTGTTTTTCTTTCTCCTGCTTCTTCTCTTATGCTTTCTTTAAAAAAAAAAAAAAGTAGATGTCATCTAATCTCTGCTACTGTGTTAATTCCTATGATTGCTGCGTATAAAACAGTTGCACGACTCATAGCGAAAGGAAGCTGTGGTGTGATCTTTGACTCTCTTGCAGGGAGGGGGGTGTGGAGGTCAGGGGTCGGGGGTCAGA
>OOFC01001713.1:0-13510 GCA_900323345.1 Pseudochromis fuscus | reverse complement strand
GGTCACTGCTCTGCTTTGCTGGGATTATAGAGGCTTGCCTGCGAGAGGTGTTGGGGGGATGGTAATGAGGAAAACACATTTGGTCTCACATTAATACATAATCTCCATCTCTCTCTCTCAAAGCCTCTCACACAGTTGTCATTCACATTCCTGCCGCTCTTTCTGTCTGTGTCTCTGTGGGTGTGTCCGTCTGTCTGCCAGCGTTTTTGCTTTGAGTCTCACTTACACCTCTTTCAGACAGCGGACGTGCGTATGAAACCTGCACTTGGACCCATTCACAAGACAGCTGTCACTTAATGTAGCTCCATACACAACCATAAACTGCACTGAGTAATGAGATAAATGTTAAATCTCCCTTCTGTCTCTCCACATTTCCACTATTTCTGTCTCCGTCTTCCTAACATCCTTTGGCCACATTGTTAAGTGACATTTAACCATCTGTATCAGTGAGTTTATTTCCATTCCTGATAGCGACGGCAGGTCACCAACGCCAAGCAGCGTTTGAACTGTCGTGATAGAGATCACAAAGAAGGGTCGGCTGACGCAGGTTGACTCATCCACATAGACCCAGGAGCACACTGTAATATGTGTGTGTGTGTGTCCATTCAAACGTATATAAACCCAACAGCTATATGCAACTAAATCTGGGGAATAACAAAACTAATTGACAAGTGCGCGTCCTGTAGGTTGTGGGCTGTTATTTCTGTGCCTCTTTTCAAAACCAGAATAACATTGGACATTTGTCACAGCTGGAAACACTGACTGAGCTGCGTCCCGATCAGTCAGACTGAGCTGGGTCCTGTGACAGGATGCTCTTCTTGTTGCTGCCCTCCACATCACCTTATTTCACATCAGTATAGTTTGAGAAGAATTTAAGGTGACTACAGGCTCTGTGGTGGAGTTTGACAGTGTAATTGTTCTGCCCTCTGTGGTTGTCTCCCCTTCTCTGTTCACATGCCCATCACTGCCAAGAGTCAAGATGTTAAAAAATCATCTGAAAATTTGAAATTAAAAAATGCTATAAAATATGTCATATGAAAACAGGGAGCATGAGAGCACTTTATCCCCCCACAATCCATCTCAGTGGTCCACTGTGGGTCTCGCCGCCACAGTCAGCTTCTATCAATAATGCAGGAACCAGAGCCCCACTCCTGCTATTTTCTATTTAATGTTTAATACAAAGGAAAAATAAAGTTGTCTGCCACTAAGACCAATACGTGTAAATAACGCCACATTTTGCATGTGCCTGTCTGCCGGCATAAATGTGTTTCAGACTTTTAATGATGTGATGTTTTAAAGAAAGAAGAAGGAGTCTGTTCTCTGCAGTATTTCAGTCAGGATTGTTCGATATCTGGCAGAAGACCAACCTGTTCTATTAAAGCCTTCACATGGATTTTTACAGTCAATACAAATCTCAGATATAAACTGTATATATTGCACATACTTTAATGCACATACATTGACTCTGAGCTGTTACTGTCTAGTAGAGGGAGAGAGGAACATGTCCAAGATCATCAGAGCTAAAATTCAACCAGAAAGGAGAAAGGCAAAAGGTGGTTGCCCTGCAGTATTATTGTGACAATCGAGTGATTAAAAGTAATAAAGTGGAGCTAGTGCAAAGGAGAGTCGGTAAATCACCAAACATGGAGTCCTAACCATCACTGTTTTCCAGCTGACCCTGCACCCTGTGGTGATTGAGGTCAAGCAAGGGCAAAAACATTTACCCAGTACACATCAATAACTTTCTTTCTGGTTATGTTCCTGTTGTTGGCAGATAGATGTGACCCAGGCTGAAATATCAAATACTGTGTGAGACTAAACACACACAAAAAAACTGTCACCAGCTTGATGCCTCTGACCCCCACTGCATGTTTTCATCAGGCCACTTGAGCGTGTGAAAAGGATTTCATTTGTAAAGATTGTTTTCGGTTTTTAATGTCTGCATCCTTCTGATCTTAGAAGGAAAAGATAGCTTACAAGCTTTCTCATCGTCGTTGGATGTGTGTATGTGTGTGTGAAGGAAGGTAATGAGGTCAAAGTGAATCATCATCCTGTTCAGACCCCATCGTCTGACTGTGATTGTGTGTGCCCTTTAAGGACACCGCAATATACTTTGCTTCTTACAGGCTCCCCAGGATTTCCAGGTGATGCTGTATTTCTCAAAGACTGTCATACTCTGATGTAATTATATGCTCACTTTGATAAAATGCAATTTCCCTCTCTCCCCCTCTGCAGGTCTGTGTGTAGAGCCCGGTGATCCTCCTCTGCTCCAGCAGCCTCTGCAGACCTCCAAGTCGGGGATTCAGCAGATAATTGAATGCTTCCGTTCCGGTTCGTGTCTGAGTTTGTATGTTTCCCCATTGTCCCTCGTTCCTTTCTTATTTATCGTCTCCTGTCATAGTTTCCTTTCTTTCTTTTGAATGTGTGTCGACTCTTTTCATTGTGCTCTGCCGCAAGAATATGTGATCAAGTCCCTGTGATGCAGCAGTGGATTTCCATATGAAGAGAGTGAAACGGTTCCTTGGTTGATTCTCAGTTGTTTGTTGGTGTTAGTGACGTGTTGGACATTCAGTGTTTATATACGACCACACATGTTTGAATTCTTATTTCCATTATCCAGACATATTTGGTCCTGCACAAGTTCCTGTATATTGCATCGTTTGTTCAGTCTACAATCAGAAACCCAGTGATATTCAGTTTATTTATGACAAACAACAAATTACTACAAAGCTGGATGTACTGGATGTTTGGCATTTTTTCATTAAAAAATGTCAGGAGTCTGGGTATAATTTACTGTTTACCTTGCCTTGTTTTGTTCCTTTTCATTCAGCACATTTTTAAAACTTAAAATATAACTTTCACTTTCGGCTCATGAGGAGAATCACCCGTTTTTACTGTTTGATCCTGGACCAGACGCGCACCAAACATCACAAGATTCAGCAAAAAGCACAACCTCTATTTTTTATTTCTGATTTTACTTGGTCTAATAATACAAGTAACAAAAATGCTAACTAGTTAACAAGAAATCGCATTTTCAACACAAGTTGAAACAGAGACTCAGGGAGGCTGTGTTTTGCTCCTACAGCCATTGTATCAGTCATGTGATTTGGGCACGCCCCCGTGTCCGTCATCCTCAGAGGGTTAAATTATTCATCAGTAATCAAAGTAGTTGAAGGTTCTCGTGCTCCATTTGAGTCAGCCATGTCAAATTTAGTCCCCAAGCACGACCATATTTATTTTGGGGTCAGTGTGTTGGTTCCTGCTGTTGTAATATACAGTGGTACCACTACACACCAGCTAAACTAAGCCGGTGGCAAAGGGGCAAAGGATAAAATAAAGTGACAGGCAAGAGGACGCAGTAATGCGTGTTTTGTGTTGGTGTGTGTGTGTGTGTGCGCGCGGTACCGACATCTGTGTGAGTCACCTTAACAGTGTTTACTCAGTGATTTTGCATAAAAACAAGCGTGTGTCCGAGCGCGCGCATGTGCATGAAAATGTGCAAGTAAAATGTCCAACAGAGCATTGAATACACGCTGTGAACAAATGAGTCACATCACCAACAATGCACTGAATATTTCCATATGGACAAATGAAAATTAAAATTGAACTTGAGAGAGATGAAGACAGTGGTGATGCAAATGTAACACTCAACACAGAGACAACCACCATCTGCAATCCTTTAAAAGAGATTGTTGTTAGGATCAGACAAATCTACTATCACATATACACACTCAAAGTCCTCAACTCTGTCGCTGTTTAAACTTTTATTATTGAGGATGCCACATCTTACACAGCCTTTTTCCTTTCAATCAAGATATTGTAGAGAAACAAACCTACAGCCTTATATACATGAAAAATATGGTCTCCCACTCAACCACAAGAATGAATTTATGAATTAATTTTGCTTTTGTGTCGTAAATTGTACGACAGGCCTCACGTCTCAAGGATTGCTAGCTGCAGCATCACACCAGCATGCTCATACAAAAGCTCCATTGTGACACTCATTCATTACATAATCTGTGAAACTGATAGAGGTAATAACGACTGCTTGTCTTCCAGGCACCAGCCAGCTGAAACACATGCTGCTGAAGGAGGTGGACACCATCTTTGAGTGTAAAATTTGTCGCAGTCTGTTCAGAGGCCTGCCCAACCTCATCACGCATAAGGAGTACTACTGCCTATCACGGCTGCCTGACAATGACGGTAAATGACACAACACATCCAAACGTGTGTAAAATATTTCAATATTTATAATTCTTGCTCCAGACGGTTATCTAGAGGCAGGACAAGGAAACTATAAACAAGAGCTTTCATGAATGCTGGGGATGCTCAACTGTACAGATCACACAGATGAACAGTGATTCCCTGAATAAGGCTGGGATCAAACTTTACACACACACACACACACACACACACACACACACACACACACACTGCACATAATCACTGATTTCTTTATGGTCTCCTCAGGCTTCTTCACATTTTACTTCACATTCTGTCACTCCAAGGTTCCCTTACTCTCTTTCACACCATCTGTCTCCTACTCATTATTCTCCTATTATTTCCCCTGTCTGCACGCAAACACACACACACACACACACACACACACACACTGTTGCATGCACACCGTAACGTGTTTTAGCCATCAATCATTTCCCCTTCTCAAAGTGCACTTTTTTTCCTGCTCTTCTCTCATATCACTAAGGAAAGAGACTTTGATCTCACAGTGTTTGTGTTTTATCTACTTCTCATTAGGCACAGTTTGTGTCCATGCCTCGTTTCTCTACTTCTTAGAAGTGCAAGGAGATTCAAAGAAAGGATGAAGCACAGGAGGCTCTTCAAGTATTTTCTCTGTTACCCAACTCTCCCTCAAAGTGAAATCCATCTCAATACAAATAGTCAATTATATTTGGTTCAGTTTTCTCCACTGTAAATATTGCTTTTTTCATCAGTCATATCTTCATGTGCTTGTGGTCTTAATTAAGCTGTTTTTCTCAATCAGGACACCAACATGAGAGAGTGTATTATGCTGATAAAAGACTTAAGTGGTGTCTCATTTCCACCATTGAAAGTGTCTTTGTTTACTATTAAATAATCATTGTGTCAATTAAAAAAAATGCCAACTAAAAGTGCACAATCAGTAAAGGTTATACAGCCCGAGAGCCTCATCTGTTTAGTACATAAAACAGTTAAACAAACCTATCCATTTCCACTTTACCCTGTTGTTTAGTAACACAAAAGGAAATTGAGGAGAAGAGGTGACGGGCTCCTGTGAGATGATGTTGTCTGTTCGGATTTAGACCCTTTTATCTGATGCTCGCTCACAGTTTACAACAACAGGCGTTCAGGTTCAGTGTGTTGGTCAAAGACATTTTAAAACAAACAAAGACAAATTTGCTGTTTAAGTTTGGGCTTTAAAGTTTCAGTCTCCTTTTAAAACATGAGGCACTTGCAACCCTTTGAAATACAAAATGCCTGAAGATCACGTTACCCAATAATACTTGAAGATCCTGGGTCATTATCTGTTAATTAACATCTGTTTTTAAAGGTGTTATCAATAGAATAGGTGTCCAAAGGAATCTCAAGTGGAAGCTGTGGCGACTCGTGGCTTTTTTAACAATCTTCAGGCAAATATTTTCAGTAAAAACTTTTCCTGGATAACTGCACCAGTCCAGCATCTAAAGATTACACTGGGACCTCCACTGAGTGCAGCACGCCTCGCATTCATATGTTAATGTGTGTACTTCATTTCCGTACTCGCTGACAAATGGTCAGCAATATCAGGCACCATCCGCTGGTAAAATAACAAACACATTCAGTGCTACACATTAGTGCTGCATTAACAACAAACATTAGCTGTGTGGCTCACAGAAGCTCCACTACTGGATAAGATGTAAGATTAGAGACTTTCCAAGAAAATGTAGCTGATCTGGCTGCACCTTCTCTCGAGCTAATTGTACCCAAGAAAGATTAAAAAAGATCATATTTTCTTTTAAATGTCCTTTGATGGGGATTGTTCTGTTTTTATTATGTTCACCAGGGGATGACAGACAGAGTGTAGCTGCAAAGGATTTATTGGAGGCTATGTATCCCAGAGCTGAACGGCCAGACTATGTGGTCCGGCTGGAGCCCATTCAGACCACATCTAAGGCCGTTTTCCAGTACCTCACCACAGAGGAGGAGCTGGCCAGATATCCATCGCACACACCCAGGTCGGTAACTTCTAAAATGTGCCTTATTTACATAATAGCTGCATTTTTTCTTTAACACTACATGCCTCATCTATACAAAGGGGCTGGTGTGCACTTTCTTTATTTTGTTTATTTTTCAAGCCTTCTCCTCACCTGCTGATATTATGTGTCATTGTTCCTCACAGTGCCAGAGAGAGTCCCGTACCTTGGGAAGGAGACCCAGTGGAAGGTGGGGACAACAACCAGGCCAACCAGCCGAGTGGACAGGACAGCCACAGCAGCCCAGGACCCACCCAGGGACAGAAGAGATGGGAGGCTGAGGAGGAACCTAAAGAGGAGCCGCCACCGCCAGAAGACGAGGGCTCCAATAGTGGGGTAGGTGACCAGATGTGCACAGTTTGGAGTCATTATGCATGTTAAACATGGTGGTGTAGGCTTCATCTTCTTTGTCTTGTTCCCGCCCAGGTTGAGGATGTGACTATCTCCTGTTGTATATGTGGTCAAGACTTTAACTCGCGCCGCAGCATCAGACGTCACTGCCGCAAAATGCACCAGACAAAACTCGAGGAGCTCCGAAAGTTCACAGAGACTCGCACAGTTCCTACAAGCCTGCTCTCTATGGTGAAAGGTAAGGATTTATATAAAAACATTAAATATGGCATTTATAAAACTGTCAGTATTATTAAATATTCATTTTAATCCTGGTCCTGAGGTGACGATGAGTTTTCAACCTCCACAAACCCAAAGCAACATTTGTAAAAGTTGAAAATTGACAACCATAAGTATTTGCTATTGTTATTTCACACTCTGTCTTACAAAAGTTGGCTTATTTGCTGTATGTTTGTGTTGTTATTGTTATGTCAGTGTAAATGGATTCAGTGAATCTTTGTTCTTCATGATGCTGTAGGTCGACCGAGAACCCTCAGCTCACCTACTGGAAAATCCTGCCCAGTTTGCCTCAAAAACTTTGCAACCAAAGCCAACGTCCGCCGCCACTTTGACGAGGTGCACCGCGGCCTGCGAAGGGACACCATCACCCCCAGCATTGCCTCTCGGCCTGGCCAGCCCTTCGCTCTGGAGGCCACCCCTCCCAGGAAGAGCAACAATGCCTCTCCAACACGAGGCAACAACTCCAAGTCCACCCCTGTGAACTCTAAATCAACACCTTCAAACCAAAACCAAGCCAAACCTCAGAGTCAGAGTCAGCCTCCGGCATCTCCACAGGCCAACTCAGCCTCCTGTCGCTGCACGCTCTGCAAGAGGAACTACAGCTCTCAGGTTGGTTGTCATGACAACTTTCAAGTTTAACTGGTCTTTGGTGTTTTAAAAGTCTCAGGTAAAAGCAACAAGTGGTCATTTCAAGTCGTGTGAATATATACGATTATATTTCATCATCATGTTTTTCTGAAGGTCCAGAATGTGTCAGTTGATTCAGAATTCTATCTGTATGTTTCAGCTCATGTTGAAGAGACACATGCGTATTGTCCACAAGATCTACAGCATGAAAAACAGGTCTGCCAACACATCAACTGCTGCTCCTGCGGCAGCCACTCCCACCACTCCTACCACCGCCACCACCACCACCACCACCACCCCTACCAGCAGCAGCAGCGGCACCACGAACGTGGCCCCTAGCAACAATATCCGAGTGAAGGAGGAGGCAGTGGAGCCCTCAGATGAAGACGAGGATGAGGACATTGACAGCAGTCCAGTCCCGTCTCCTAGTGAAAGCACCGGGACGGCTAAAGGTGTTTCTGCAGCACACAATCCTCTGAAGGTGAAGGAGGAGGAGGCACCGTCAAGCCCAAAGACTGCGGCAGCCTTGTCTTCATCCACCTCCCGTGGGGGCAACATGTGCAGCGGTGGCGTGGTCGCCAAAATGACCAAACTGTCCGTGGGCTTCGACTTCAAGCAGCTCTTCTGCAAACTGTGCAAACGACAGTTCAGCTCACGTCAGAACTTAACAAAGCACATCGAGCTGCACACAGACGGCAACGACATCTTCATCAAGTTCTACCGCTGCCCTCTCTGTCGCTACGAGTCGCGTCGCAAGCGTGACGTCCTGCGTCACGTGACCGTAGTACACAAGAAGTCGTCTGCATATCTCGCCAAGATCATGCCCAAACTGGAGAGCAGGGCGGTGAAGAGGCTAGCCGAGGTCGTCCTCAACACTCCGAACAAAAAGACGAGCGTTAAAGAGGAAGTAAATGGACGTCACGCTTCTTCATCGTCCTCTTCGTCTCCCTCACCACCTGTTACCCGCAAGCAAGAGTGCTCCACAACTGCCCCAACCACCTCCTTAACGTCCTCCTCCTCCTCCTCCTCCTCCTCCACTCCATCTTCTGCCCCCACCACTCGGAAACAGCAGGAGCTCTCGTCACCGGCCTTCACCCCGTCCCCTCCCGTCACCCGTAAGCAGGACAGACAGCAGACCCACCAGCACCGGCCCGTCAGCCCCCCACTCACCCGCCGCAGTGAAAAACACACACACCAACGTAACTCCTCCTCCTCCACCACCACTGCCTCACCTGCCAACCAAACACCGCACACCCGACGACACGACGCCCAATCAGAAAGCAGCATGGAGACATCCTCCACTGAGGTCAGGGTGACCAAGAACTTCTCCCTGCACGCCTGTGACCAGTGTGGACGAGCGTTTGCCAAGAAGGTGAAAGATTTAAAATGAAAACGAATCTCTATCAGATAAATAACACAGAGCAACACACCTGTTACAGTGTGAGGCCTCAGACACTCTTGATTGGTTGAAAATACTCTCACAGACAATTATTACTTTTTTATTATTTCAAGGAGAACCTACATCCATGTAACAGGTTTAGATGGTATCTATGGATTTTACTGTTTTCAGGCATCAGGGACAACAATTTAAAGATTAATCAGATTTTTCAGTTATCATTATAATAATTACCTACAACCACAGAGTCACAGTGCATTAGCAGAATAACGATAGATAAATGTAATCTAATACTTTAACATCACAGAATGAAAATGTCATCACCATCATGCATCAGCAAAACATAATCTTTTCTTTCCCTCAGCTGTACCTGGAGTCTCACAAGCGAAGCCATCGTAACGCAGCGACGGCAGCAGCCAGCAGGAGGAAAGGAGTCAGCACCCGCTCCAAGTCCCTGGTCTGGTGAAAGCCACAGTGTAAGCATACAGCCGGTTCACCTGCAGCGCGGTGAATCCTTCATCCTCAGTTTGTTTTTTTATTTATTTATTTTTTTTACACCACAACTCTTCCCGTCTTGTTTATTCTCTCTCGACTGCTGCTGTGTATTCAGAAACCACAAAAACCAGCTGTCGTGTGGTGTGTACTTGAGCAAATTTGTGAGCGTCTGAGCGAGCTCATGATACGACTTTCTTTTGTGGCGAGTGTTTATGTTTGCGTAGAAAACCACCGCATAGGCAGAAATGAGACACCACAGTCATTCTCCTGCCATTAATTGACTGCTCAGTGGATTTAGCAGCTGTTTTCTGCTTTTATCCTCTCTCCTATATCTCAGTGTATCACTCTGTTCATCAGAAATCATCTTTTTTTTGTTAAACCTCTTTCTTACCTTCCACATATCTCTTGATCCTTTGTCTCACTTATACTGATCTTTCTCTTATTCCCTCTCCCCTCCCTCCCCTACTTCTTCTCCTCTCTCCTCGCAGACCGCCGGGGATAAAGGATGAGCGAGCCACTAACAATGACAAAGCAAATCAAAACATTCAACTGGAAGAAAAAAAAAAACAGGAGGATGTAGGAGGAATGGAGCCAACACAGGGAAGAGATGAAGGAAACAAACAAGGAACAATGGAGTCGGATGGAGGAGTGAAGTACAAAGGATTTTTATTTTACCACCTTTTGCTCAAGAACCAAAAAACATATTGTTGGAATCTGACATTATTGTATAGTTTCATTACGGAGCCAGCCGGGGCAGCTGGGTGGTGGCGCTGCTACAGAGACTGTGGTGAAAAGAAGACACACTAGCACTGTATATATATCTGTATTTACCTACTGCAGTATGTAGATATGGATCCATGTGCAGAGGACTGGTTCAAAATGGTTAAACAGTGAAGGTATATCTGGAAGTGTGTGTGTGTGTTTGGACTGGATCAGAGATAAGACACAAACCATATCTGGGTCCTTGGTTAGGTTTACAGTAGCATCTCAGATTAATTGGTTTAAACCTAAATCTATATTCACACATTCACACTTTTTTTTATTTCCTTTAAAAAAAAATGTGTTTCTTCGTGGCTGTTTTCTCACAGCTCACTGACACTTCCCACCTTTTCTGCATGGATTGATCGAATGATTGTTACAGGTGTTTCCTTTACCTCGACCTCACCCTGGTTTTTAAATACATCCAACCTGCTTTTAAGAGACACCTCCATGAACCAGTTCTCTGTCGTTTTCCTGAAGGCACTTTTCTGCTTAATACGAAACAATCAAAATCCCAATCAGGATGAAACAATACAACGTGATACAGTTGTAACAGCTGAACAAATGCTTACTGTTAATAGACCTGAAACAGCATCAGCTTTACATTAATTTCCTTCCAAGTGTGCAGCAGCTCGATGGGGCTGTTTAATCGAAGGTGCACTACCACAGGCGAAACATTCAAACTATCAAATTAACACGTTAATTGCTCCCTACATCACTTGTGTTAATGTAGGAGAAATTTACAGTGAGAAGGAAAAAGACTGGACTCCACATGATATGAGGAGAGGCGGGTGTGTGAATGGATTTATTTTTTATTTTGCAGGTTGCGACGGGTCACAGCCATTCTGCCTTAGATCTTACAAACTGGATGATTTTGTTTTCTTCCTCTCAGTAATTTTCAGAAACTAGTCACCACCACCACACAGTTTTACTTCAGGGCAACAGTGACTGAAGTGGCCACAAGAAATCAGTCCTCGAATCACACAGAGGGCGACACCCACAACTTTAGTGCCTGCTCTGTTTTCAGCAGGTTTGGGAATCCACTGCGGGAAAATCCACATCACAACATAAGCAGGAAAGCAAAATCTGCTGAATTCGCCAAACTTTCAAGTTTACATTAAACTTCTTGGTCCATGAGGAAACAACAAAACACCACAGGGGCTTCTTCAAAACAACTTTGTGAACTTTTCTTTCTCTCCTTACCTATAAAATCCTTGTCTGTGGACTAAATGCTGCATTTCATTCAGAATATGCTTTCATGTACTTTAGGATGTTTGGTTTCTGTTGAGGAGGAGCTCCTTGAAGGTAGTCTTTGAAACACTGGCACATGATCTGAGTTTGAGGAAGACCAAATGTAGATATGTCTTAATGTTCGAACAGAAAGCCATCAAATGGAACAAAACCAGAAAAAGAGGAAAAGACCAAACTTTATTTTTATAACTGAAAAACGCTCGTGCAACAAGGTGTTGACAACATGTATATATGGATTCATCCTGCACGGATGCTATAAATAATAGTTATAATAGTCACGATAGTTATTGACTTGTGTCGGTCGACCACACGCTTCAAACATGTCCGACTAGTTTGTGTTGTTCCACGATTAGTTGTCTTTTTTTTTGTACTTATTCCAGTTGAAGGAGGAAGAGAGTAGGAAACAAACCTCAAGAGACTTTTAGTACTTGTTTTTTTTTATTTAATCTTGACATTTCTTTCATCATAAGTTGTAATATGTTATTAAGCTCACCTTCTAGATAACTTGAGAAGTTAGCTTTCAGATGTGACGAGAATGTTAAAACCAACCACTTAAATAATAAAAACGTACTGCTTCAAACCTGCGAGTGGATTTCTGTGACTTTGTGGATTTTTTGATGAGTCATATACTGCCATCAATCATGTTTGTTTACTGCATTTTCTCAGAATTTAATTTGCTTTCTCAGGAATCGCTTCTTCGAACACTTACTATTTTACTTTTTTCTTTAGATTTCTGTTCCCACTTTGTTCCCTGTGCAGGAACACATCACCTCTTTTGATGCTTTCAAAGAGCGATACAAGGATTTATCTCAGTGACGTCAATGAGAGACAGTGTCTTGTTGGATATTGACGCATATTTAATGAAAAGAATCAGTGAAGGATATATTATTAATCTACCTAACATCACTGCAATCAGCATGAACCCTGCAGTTTATTTGAAGCCTTTCAGACACACACCATCCATTGGCTGTAAATACATCCGCAGCTTAAAGTAGTCCCCGATATATTCAGCACTCCTTTTACATTAAGTGCTGTTAGTGTACAGTCTGTGCCACGGATGATGTCACATTTGCTTTGCCTCGTTCTATAAACAGTCTGTGGCTGTTACCTGGAAACTACAGGTCTCAGCTCTTTAAAAGAAAAGTTTTATACACGTTATCAATCAAAAAGTGTTGTGATGGACAAATACATGATGGTTTTGAACTTTTCAGGTGGATTATTTACAATCATAATTGGAAGGATTTTGATGTAAGTTGGTGCAAGGAAGGCTTACACTTCAAATTAAAAGGCGTTAACTGACTTTTATTGTGGCGGGGAACTTCTACAGACTTTCAAGTGAAGTGTAAACTGGACTGATGTTGAAATACAGAGGCAGACGAAGCAAGTGCACATCACACTGAAAAAAAATACACATATACGACATAAAAATACTCCATTTGTTGAACTTACATATAAAATACATTTCCATTTTATTAATTTTTTAAATATATCTTTATTGAATCTTATTTTCCTACTTCAACAGGTACTTTGTGTGTATCTTGAATGTGTGTATTTTGAATGTACGCTGCTGGAAAACTTATTTTTTTAAATCTTAATGGTAAAAATAAAGGGTACTGAAAAGTATTAAATAAGAAAAGCTTTTTCTACTACATTAATGTCTAAGTTTATTGTTCCTGATTGTTTATACGTACACTTCTTAAAGGTCTGGATCTTATTTTAAAATATATGTAGTCGATGTACAACTGTTTTTCTCAGCAAAACTTCTTAATCTTCTTGTGAGCCTCAAAGGACAGATGATTTTTTCCAGGTGAAAATTTGACGACCCCCCCTCGTGAATGTTTTATGTTGCAATGACGCACCTCTATCCACGAGATGGCGCCATTGCCCTGCGTCTCCTCCACCCTCCGGTCCAACACATTGGACATGTTGCGCACATCTTCCACATTGTCACACGAGAGAACACCCGGGTCTGTCTCGATTGCCTGCTTTCTGACTCCACACAGCTTATCAAATTGTTATTACACAGCAGATGGGACGCGGTTCATTTATTTAATTCCATTCACCACAAAGAGCCACGGCGCTATGATTTTACAAGGAGGAGGAGGAGAGGGATGGAGGGAGG
>OOFC01001712.1:0-13722 GCA_900323345.1 Pseudochromis fuscus | reverse complement strand
ACGCTGCGCCCTCCTCCCAGGGCAGCATGATCCAGGGCTCTGGGCCTGCTTATGGCTCTTCCTCTTCTTCTTCCTCCACGTCCTCCTCATCCTCCTCCTCCTCCCGCAGCAACCTCAACATGCAGTCTAACCAAGGTGAGCCAGGTATAGAGGAGCCCAAGAATTGATTAAGTTTGTCTGAGGGATTGAACACACCAAAACTTTAATAAGTACATGAATTATACTCATGATGAAGGATTTATTTGTCTGTATCTTGTAATGTGGGTGTGATGCAACATTTGACCTGTAGAGGGAAAGAGAGATCAAAGTAACATTTTTCAGGTGTTCATGATATATGGATGATACATGGAACCATTTCTGACCCTTTGATCTTATTTAAAACGTTTGTACATATCTGCAGTCAGTCCTAACATCTCTACAGGGGACCAAACACATTCAGTTCATCAGAGAGGTGTCCCGCCTTCTCCCCTCTGCTCCAGGTTTACCTTGTCTTTATCTCTGACCTTTGACCCTGAGATGCAGCCCTTCTTCCCCTGATGTGTATTTATTGCACCTCTGTTTATGCACCGACTCCACATGGCTTTGCTTGCATTTATCCTTCAGAGCAGCATCTTGAAAGCATCTCTTCAAAGAGGTTTTTCTTCAAGAGACCCCCCTGACTGCTGTGGACTCACATTTGGCTTTTCCCTGTGTTCTGATTGCCGTGGACCTCCTCCTGCATTTGTTTGCTTCTTAAATTGTGCACACTGATTATGCAGACTGAATCTATCTCTGTATTTTAATGTATGAGATCTGTTCCCCCGATAATCCCACCTGCTCCCCAGTCTCCATGATGCACCAGCAGTCTGCCGCTCCACACTACTCCTCAGCCCAGGCTGGGGGCCAACACTATCAGGGACAGGCCATGGGCATGATGGGTCAGGGCAGTCAAGGGAACAGCATGATGTCCCAGAGGCCCATGGGATCGTACCGTTCCTCCCAGCAAGGTAGGTGCTGGAGTTTTTCCTTCATGTAGAGCAGTTTGTTTGGGTTATGATTGTGCGCTCGTGTGTGTGTGTGTGTGTGTGTGAACTGACTGAAATAGTTAACTGGTCCTCAGGTTTTCCATGTGCGGCGTTGGGTGCCGTGGTTTTAAGATTGCTAAAAATGCTGCATTTGTTGGGGAAGATGCTGACAGCTGCTGTCGTGGTGTAATGACATTAATCAAACAATGTCAGAGTGATATTAAACATCTGTAAATGTGTCTGTGCCATTTGCCTTACTGCAACTTTAAGAAGCAGACTGGAGATGTATCACTTGTGTCATATTCAGTTCCTGTCTCTGTAAATCACTTAACTTGCTATGTCAGCATGTGCCTAATAATAGCTCTGCTCTGTCCTGTTATGTCTTTTGAAGGGTGTAGACTCGGCACATAGTAAGTTAGATACATAGAAAGGATGGGATACTAATACCAAGGTTACAGGCAATGGCTGCAAATCATCGGCCCCGTCCTTGCTGGATGGTGGAGTGTTGAGGTCGAGCTGTGGTGGAGTTGTTGTGTCCACGGTGAAGCTGGGTGATCTGCTCACCAGCCTTGTTGCTCGGGATCTTCTATCTGCTACGACTTGTTGGTCAAACCTGGATGTATAAGATATAAGATATGTTTCTATCAGATTATTTTGCTGCAGAAGTTCAGATGAAAATATTTTCTAGTAGGCCACCGGCCAACACCCGATCTCATGCATTAAATAAATGAACTTTTTATGGGGGCTACCTTCAATTTCTCAGAATTGGTCAGAGTTAGGTTGTTAGAAGGACCAGAAATTACTTTATTGACCTGAAAAACACAAGTGTAGACACCTAGATTATGATGCTATGACAATTAGAAGCAGCAACCTGCTTACTGACAGTATCAATGAAAATATGTTAACAGTACATAGTACATCCCAGTGTGTACACTGTTACCACTCAGACTTGGATAAAACACATCCCAAGGCTTCAGAAAAAAGTAGCTTTGCTCTGTCGTGGGGGGTGCAAGAGGTCGGACGGTGGTTCATATGTTACTGCTCATCACTCTGTGGAAATGTTCAGGTTCATTGTGGTTGGACAGGGAGATCAGACGATACGATACGATACGATACGATACGATATGATAGGCTAAGATACGATACGATACGATACGCTAAGATACGATACGATACGATAGGCGTGGCTCTTTGTTGCATCTTGCAGAGAGTTTTTGCTCTGCAGGTTTTATTCTGTTTTCTTCGTTGAAACTCAAAGAAGTGGAATCTGGAGTTTCTGCACACCACCATCAGCAGAGATCCGATTCTTTAACTGTACTCCTCTTTTTCCTTCTCTAAAATCACACTTTGTGCATTTTTTCATTGATTAATTCACTGTAATTGCCTCACTTTTATTGATTTTTCTAAAATTTGGGTTGGCCCAGAAAATCTTTCTTGAAATAAAATCATTTCAACCCACAGGAGGTTAAATCCATAGACTTATACAGCACTTTATTTCAACATACATTATAGCTTCCATATTAATTCACTTTATTCATAATATTCTCAGAACTAAATTATGGCCACAACCCTTTGATGTCCAACTCAGCGGCCAATTGGTCCAACCAACTGTTTAACCAATGGTGGTGTCGCCTGTCTTGCAGGATCTGCACAGCAGTACATGGGACAAGACGAGTTCTACGGAGAGCAGTATGGACACACTCAGAGCTCCAGCGAGCCCATACACCAGCAGTATTACCCTGATGGTAATCATGCACATCCATAAACTTCATACACACAGCGTTCAAACACACAACCCCCCCACCGCGGGTCATGTCATTTTCTTTTTAGCGCTATCCCACAGGCCTGAGCCGCATTTACTGCCGAGGCTTCAGCTCTTCCTCCCAGCCATCCTCCTTTTCTCTTATTGTGGGAGACAAAATTTTTTTGCAAAAGTCATTAGTCTCAATTCTGTTTCCTGCCAGTGTGTCTGTGTCCATACTGTCCCCTTTGGTGTGCCGAAATTTCAGATTTCAGAGGGAGCTATAGCGGCGTCTTGAGGAGGGAAACTTCCTTCAGGGTGTTTCTTTGTGCTGTGTGGCTAAGTTTGAAGTGAGAAGCCGTGAAAAATGCAGTTTGTGCTTGTAATCGTGTCGTTGCACATGTATTATGAATGCTTCAGCTGCAGCCTCTGAATACTAATTCCTCTCTATGTCAGTGGGTTTTGCCTTATTAGAGGAGTTTGTGCATGTGTTGAATCGTGTTCTTTGCAGGTCACGGGGAGTACTCCTATCAGCAGTCTTCATATGGTGAGCAAGGCTACGACAGGTCGTTTGAAGAGTCTTCACAGCATTACTACGAAGGAGGTAACAATCATTTCATTTTAGTCTTAAACTTCAAAAACAAACATTTCCCTGCAGTTTCCCCCTTGAGTTTGTCTGAGTGCTTTCAGATCAAACTACGGTGTGGATGCACACACTGATAGCTGACAGGTGCACCTGGCATGTAAACCTACAGGTAACTCTCAGTACAGTCAACAACAAGCCCAGTATCAGCAGAGCTCTGGTCAGCCGCAGCCCTTCAACCAGCAGCAGTACTCCTCTCAGCAAGGCTACAGTGGACAGCCACAGGGATATGGTGAGAACAGTTTATATATACACACACACACACACACACACACACACACACACACACACACACACACACAGGAACTGATTGTAACTCCTGTGCTGCAGGTCCTGGCCAGGGAGGATCCTCCCAGTATTCCCAGTATCAGCAGGGTCAGAGCCAACAGTATGGATCGTACCGCTCCTCCCAGGGAGGCCCTGCAGCACAGAGCCAGAGGCCCTACGCATATGAACAGGTACAGTTATCAATTATAGTAATATCAATTATAATCATCAATTAACAAGCATGATATTTAATTAATTAATTTGAGGAGGAAAACAGTGTTTTTATGTAGATTTGTTTCTGCTTAGTACAACAGAAACTCCAATTATAATTCATGACCATGTATATACAGGTGCTCATCTATACTCTCTAAAGAACTGTAACTGTAAGTGACCATGATCTAACACAGCGGTCTCCGACCTTTTTTTCACCACGGACGGTTTAACGTCGGCATTATTTTCACGGACCGACCTTCAAGGTGTGGCAGGTAAATACAGCGAAAATAATATAACACGACCGGGATAAAAAGTTGTCCTCTTACCGTTTGTAAAGAAGCTCAACAAAGACGTTTGTGTTTCATCCATTTTCGCTAGTTAGCGGGCTTATTTTTTAGCTAACGTATCCGACGTTATACGTGATACGTCGCATCACGTGACCGACACAGGCTTATTGACGCGTGAAGAGGCAAAAGTTAAGTTGAAGAGAATCCGGTCGTTCCTTTCAAAATAAAATGTCTTTCAGACTCTAATAATCAATACAACATAAATTATATTTTTATTTATTTTTTCTGTGCGGCCTGGTAACAACTGCCCCACGGACCGGTACCGGTCCCTGGCCCGGTGGTTGGAGACCACTGATCTAAAACACTGCCTCCTGTTTACTGTAAATAAAAAAAATCACAATCTGATTCTCTGAGCTAACGCAGTAGAAACTGAACAGCATCATAGATAAACAGCTGTCCAGTCTCTCAGTTAACATCTTTTTACATTTCAGGGTCAGTATGGAAATTATCAGCAATAAGGCATCACACTGTTTGGCTGCTGGAAGAAAACAGGAGATGGGGGAGTTCAGCAGAGTAAGAGGCTGCGGTGGTGGATTAGAAGCTGCATCTGATTTATTATCCCCTCATTATTCATCATTTTAGCAAGAATAATAATCGAGATGCTTCACTCCAGTGTTCTGCTCACTACAGGGTTGTAGCTGTAGCTGAGGAGCTACTCATGAAAAGTCAGAATTAAACTTTCAATATGAATTTAATATGTTAAGTAAAGAGCTGTAGAGTCATTAGATTTGCTTCCTGCAAATATCATTTTCTTTATTTTCTGCTTTAACGTCCACTCGTCATTGTCCTTTGTCCCTTTACTGTTCGTTACATTTTACAAGCCTGTTCTCATCATTTTAGTTTATTTTGGTTCCACAGAGCAGGATCCTGGTCCGACTGCTATAAAAAGCAAATTAGCCTTGAAGGTAATGTTCCCCGATGTTTGTTGAATAGACTAGCTTCAGCCTCTTGCTTCACTTCCTTGTAGGGACACTGTTATCTCTCGTGATGAGACATTAATTTAATGAAGGTGAAAACGTTGGATCTCCACCCTGACTCGATCGGGGGGTTTGTCTGTGTTAGTCAAACTGTGGTGTGTTGCCGTGTGGTCTAACATTATGTGTTTCTTCACTCTACTGTCTTACTGAGACATAATAGATAGCGGACTGATCAAGATTAAGCATTGTATCATTGTCCATGATAATCCTACATGGTGGTAGTATTTTTGACACTTTGTGTTCAGTGGCATCGCTCCGTTGGGACGTGTTACACCCTGATGCCGGACTCTTACATAATAATGCATCGCCACTTTGTCTGCACTTTATTTTGCGGTGACAGTGTATGTATTGTCGGATATTTTGTATTGTCGTGCGATTCAGGCTGTTTTTAACAAATGATCCACAAAAAGCCAAAGTAACACAGGAACAGAGCAGTGACATGTCCTGCACCTCAGCTTCAATAAGTGCAATACACTCAGTCAGTCATGTTGAGCTCGGGTCTTACAGTGAACTCACACTTTATGTCTTTACTTGTGGTTTATTCACACACAACAAAGACAAAAGCTTGTTCGTATCAAGTTATTAAATGTTATGTTGCAGGTTTCAACTGACATGTGTTATCTAAGTAAAGTATTTCTGTATTTATGTGACACAAACATAAAGCTTCCTGCTACATATTGTTACAAAATAAAGCAAGTGTTACAGGGTTGTATAGTTTTTGTACATGTTGTAGAAACACTTGCCTTATTTTACATATCTATCTATCTATCTATCTATCTATCTATCTATCTATCTATCTATCTATCTATCATGTGCAGTATATTATTTATTGATTGATTTATTCAAATGAAGTCAGAAGACAACACCTCTGCTCCTTTCCCACTTTCTTCTAATGAAGGATTATTAGTGTGGCTGTGAGGCTGCAGCTTTGCAGTCCAGTCAGGTTCAAATCACAAAACAGCTGCAGTCATGTCACGGAGGGAAATTGAGAATGGGAACTAACCTGGCTGTCAAACAGCTAATTAACTATGTACCACTCAACACTGACAATCACCTTCTTCTCTGAACTATAATGAGTTGTTATCAGTGTCTCATTTTACTGTGAGCTGAACATGTGTGGCTATTCCAGGTCTGTGTAATGTGTCATCACTCATGGGGAGTCTGCCTGGTTTTGGTGTGTGTGTGTGTGTGCGTGTGTGTGTGTGGGGGGTGTGTGTGAGCACACATGTTAGATGATGGAGAATGAAAGAGTCAAGTTTGATGTGCATAATCCACATATGAATGTTATCTACTTATGTATTATTGTAAGACTGCATTGCCTGATCTTTTCTGCTGTCTTTTGTTACTATTTGTTATATAAAAATAAACTGACATTCACCTTTTGTGTGTCTGCATTTTGTGTATTTGTCAATAAAAGTCTTGTATCGTGGTAGTTTTTGTTAAAAGTATTGTTTTTAATCAATGAACTGGTTGTACTGGTTCGTGTGCTTCCAGGTTATTTGTGCAGGAGTCACAGGATTACTGAATATTTTCAACTCCTGTGAATTCAAACAGATTTAATCTAATATAATGAAGCCAGTGAAGAAAGTGACCTGAATTCAGTTCACTAATCCTCAACACAATGATTACAAAACCATCCTCACCAACTGAAGGCTCAGGAGATGCAGCTCTGATATTTTAGAGAAGTGGTTGATCATTGGTTGATCCAAAGTTTTACACATCCCCCCTTTCAACTGTGAAGATTCACCTGAGAGTAATTCGTATATATTAACAACAAAGGTTTGATAGAAAAGGATAGAGATGTGCCAGTGTGTATTTTGCCTGTATTTATTCTGTGTGTATTTTGTTTGTAATGTTGAACGCTGAGATGTTTTAGGGAGTAAGACTATTGGACAGAGACTCATAAAACATTTGGATCACCACAACAAAGCCCCAAGGCAGACAATGGACATGATAAGATAAGATTTTATTAATGCAAAAGGAAAATTAGAGCGTTGAAGCGGCATACCTTCAGACACACAGATCCACAAATTCACACAGATACACACACCTGGTAAAAATATCATGAAGAAATATAAAATAATAATATTTATTAAATAAGATAAGATAAAAATTTACAGTACTACAGCAGCAAAGTGGATAGATTGTCTACATATTTAAAAAGAGGTCAAAATAATAACAACAACAGTCAATGTAAAATAAAATAAATAAGATAAAACAAAATAAAGACCTATCCAGGTTGTACCCCACCTTACGCTCATTGCCAGCTGGGATAGGCTCCACTGATCCCCACAACCCAAATAGATAAACAGGTATAGAAGATAAATGACTGAATGAATGGAAATAAAATATAAATGACATAATAATAACACAATATAAACAAGTAAGTCAAGTTAAAATTAAAAAATTAAAAAATTAAATAAATGGGCACATTGCATACAGTGTAAGAGTGAACTTCTGAAATATTAAAGATGTAATGAGATGAGAATGTATCTGAATAACTGTAAAATCAAATCATTTTAAATATATTTAAAACAACGAGAAACTGTTTTAATGTGAGGAAGAAAACCTGTAATACACACCCAGTCCAGCAGGGGGCGATAGAGAACCATACAGCAACAGTCGCTCGGACAAACGTCCCTTCACGGCTTCCGTAGACGCGTTGCCAGTAGTCTGTAAACATGCGGGGTGTGCAGCTGCTGTGTTATTGATAATACCAACACAAGTATTCAAGAAAACTATGCTCTCCGTGAATTGAAACTGTGATTTTTATCCCCTGCCAGTCGTTTATATGCCGTAGTTTTCCTGAGTGGTTTTATCTCGCCGCTGAAAATGTGCGATGATTCAAACCGATGCCGAGGTGACATTGACAAACCGTCGCTAGCTTCTTTAAAATCATTATTATTGTCTGTTAAACGGCAGCAGAATGTTGGCCGCGCTGTGCAGAGTTAAAACTTCTCCGTCCGACAAACTTTTAAGATGCTTTTTAGGACGAGAAACCGAGTCGAGCTTGTTGAGCCTCAGTTGTTCTGTGTGGAGTCGGAGAGGTGGCGGGGTCAGGGGGGTCAGCTCCTCCGGGCCGCTGTGCTCCAAAGCCCGAGGAACCGCGAAGAAGAACGAGATGTCTGAGAAGAAGCTGGTATGGATGTGACTGTTTACAGAAAGCTTTACTAGGGCTGTGGTTACATTTCTGTTTTTATATTTTCTACCTTTGTGAGTTACAGTGCTGTTAAAGTCTTATCACACCGTCTGTCAACAAGTAATAATAGAAACAGTAAAAGTGTAAATCAGTAAAATATTTCCCTCTGTGGTTCACAGACGCGCCACTTTGTCGACCACCGGCGTGTGAAGCTGGTGGCTGGTTCAGGTGGTAAAGGGGTGTGCAGCTTTCACAGTGAGCCCCGGAAGGAGTGGGGTGGACCGGATGGAGGGAACGGAGGGGACGGAGGAAGCATCATCTTCAAGGGTGAGCTGGATCTCTATAGATTACTTTATTAGTCTAAGTATTCTACAATCTCCCTGTCCTGCCTTTAAACATGATGTGTAAATTTAAGGGCTGACCCTCCTATTGCCTGGAACCTAATTAGATTTTGTCCAGAATCACAGATATTACCTTTTATTTATCAGAATGAATGAACTTGCATCATGTCAACATGTGCCCTCATCTGTATTCTGTATTTGCCATCTTTCAGCGGACCGCTTTGTCAAGTCATTGGCACAAATAGTCCCAGTTTACAAAGGAGAGGACGGGAAATCAGGGGGCAGCAAGAACTGTTATGGTCGAAACGGCAGCCCAACCTATATTTCTGTGAGCTCACATGTTTTATTATAAATGCCCTGTAGTGGTCGGACACTTGTATCATGTTTCTGACCTGATGTTACTGTATTTATAAAGGTGCCATTAGGAACTGTGGTGAAGGAGCAGGGCAAAACCATCATGGACCTCGCCGAGCATGGCCAGGAGTATCTTGCTGTGTTTGGAGGGATTGGAGGGAAGGGGAATCGATCCTTTCTGTCCAATGAGAACCGGGCACCAACAACCACCACCCCGGGAATGGAAGGCCAGGAGCGGGTCCTCCAGCTCGAGCTCCGCACCATGGCCCATGCTGGACTGGTGAGAAGAAAGTAGAGAAAATGAAAAAATGGCTTTCCAACATTTCAAATGTAATGAACAGGTTTTATTGTCTGTATCTCGTCAGGTCGGGTTTCCAAACGCTGGGAAATCCTCGCTGCTGAGAGCCATCTCCAATGCCAGGCCTGCCGTGGCTGCTTACCCCTTCACAACACTCAACCCACACGTAGGCATTGTCCAGTACAGGGATCATGAGCAAGTTGCAGGTGGGTTTTAGGTGAACCATCAATTTATCCAAGGATTTTTTTACCTCCCTCTGGATAATGTTCAGATTTTTTGATATTCGTTATAATCTATGTTGTGCTTTCTCCTTTTCTCTGGGTAGTTGCTGACATCCCCGGCATCATCAGAGGAGCACATCTAAATCGAGGCTTGGGCATCTCCTTCTTGCGTCACATAGAGCGCTGTCGTTTCCTCCTCTTTGTTCTGGACCTATCAGCTGTGGAGCCCTGGACCCAGCTGCAGCACTTACGTTATGAACTGGATCAGTATGAGCCTGGTCTGTCCCAGCGGCCCCAGGTTATCATAGCCAACAAAATGGACCTGCCAGAGGCTCAGGAGAAGCTAGAAACTCTGAAGAGCCTCGCCACCCAGAGGGTCATCCCTGTGTCGGCTCTAACAGGACAAAACACAGAGGAGCTCATCCTCCACCTGAGAGAGCTGTACGATGGCTACCTCCAAGGAGACGGTGGTGAGGAAGGTAAACCCACCAGGTGGTAGGACAGACGGTGCTCTCCTGGTGAACACGTGTCAATGATATATATTTATACTGGACAACGAACAGTGGAATGTATTTAATTTGCTAAATAAATATATAAACAGAACTTAATTGCACCTGTGTGTTTTATTGATGATATAATGCTCATTTAACATTTTTCTTCAAATCTTTATCCAAGCATTTAACAGTTTTGTTGGTTCTGCCCAAAAATAATACAAATCCAGTTTATAGAGAGAAGTTTCTCTCAGCAGGTTCAGAGCATTTAGCTGTTGGGCTCCCAGCTCTGGACCTCCTCCTCCGACCTCCAAACACTGACTCACTTCAAATCCAAGCTCCAAACTCATCTCCTCCATCTTTCTTACTCCATCTGAGGAGAAATGTAACTTAGCTGGTGTTGTTGTATTGCACTTGTTTGATTCTGTCATTTATCATGTAATTAGTTTATTCATTGCTTTTTATTGTACTGTCTTTTTTCTGCTTTCATTGTAAGGTGTCCTTGAGTTTATTATTATTATTGATGTTATTATTATTATTACTTCGTGTTATTACACGTGTTATAAGCAAAGTATAAAACTGGAGTTCAGAGTGAACAATTCCTAAATGAACCAGCAGATGGCATGTGTACTTTTTTTAATAAGTTACATTTTCAACTTGATGTACCTCTCCGTTGTTGTGAGAGTTACATAATTACTGTTTCAGAGTCAGTTTGTTTTTAATTGATTGTGACAAAACAAAGGTTCAGGGTGAGGCACAACTGAACCACCATGTCACAAATGTGTCTAGAAGGTTCTTGGTGTTTTGGTGACTGCTGCTGCCTTTAACCCCTGAAGTATCATGACTCAGATGTGTATTTGTGTGATGATTTGCCAGCAGCCTTTAATTGATGTGAGTAATGATGAATGCGTCACTTATCAGTACAGATTTTGGAAGTTCCTATTTCAGAAAGGACAAGTTTATGCAATAATAACTTCAGATAAATGACAGTTAAAGGAGAGGAATGAAAGAAAGGAATAATGGGAACCCAGTTAATTATCCTCCTCAGAATTAAACAGTTATCAACAGAAGATAAAAGCTGCTGTGGATAACTTCTGTTTTGACTCTCCTCCCGTCTGTGTGTGGAGGCTGCTGTGACATATTTCCTTCACCTTACACGACTGATGTAAGTTAGCTACACACTGCACCATGTTTTCATTACACATTAAAGTGAGGCAGCCAACTGCATGTTAATGATCCTACATGAGGAGGCTGTTCTGGCATCACATTTATGGTTTGGATTATTGAAGTCTCCTCTCTGTGTCTCTTCACAGCTCAGCATGCCAGAGGATTGGATAAGCAACGTGAGAAATGTGCCAGAATCCTATGAGACTGTATTGATTTACATCCTCATCTGTGAAATGCAGGGACTGTCATATTACTTTTGCATATTCATTTGCACAAAATGTATTAATTATGCCGTTATCACCTTAATCATTTCAGTTAAAATGTATAAATACTGTGTGCATGTGCAATTACTCTCAATACCAGTGGATTTTGATAGACTTGTATTTATAGCTGCATAATCTAATGTATACCGTGTAAGTATTTAGCATGTGGTGTGTGTTAGGCTGATCCACAAAAGAAGCTGCTACTGTTGAAATCTGAGACTACACAATAGTTTGAGACTACTACAGTTTTTTCTGAACACTACTAGTTTAACTTCATCTGGTCACATGAACACATAATTAAAACCCATTGTTTTGAACAAATGGTTGATGTCTCCTAGATTATCAGTTGTTTTTGTCATGCTGATCAGAATGTATCTGCACATTTGTTCAAGTTATTGGATGAAACGTGGTTGGACCAGTTGTCAAACTCTGTGATAAATATTTTCTACACTTTTATATTCAGTCTGTTTAGTAAATGTGTCTTTATCAGGTAAATCTTGACTTTTACTAACAGAGACTGCTCTTTATTTCTTTCTTAATCGCACACAAACACATTTTTATTTAACCTTAAGAACCCAAACCTTTTCCTTCTTAAAGAAAAGTTATGAAGGATACAAATCTGACAAAAAGGATCACAATTTCTGTCATGTTATATATGTTACTTATATTATATGTCAGGGGTTTATATCTGTATGGAACTTGCCAGAACATTTCATCTGCTTCACTTTATAGATTAACTAATAAAATGTGGTTATTTTGTACAGACTGGAAGGATTGTTATCAAGAGGAGGCTGAGGCTGAGGATGAGGAGTGATGTTCACCGGAACACCAGGTGTTTTATTTTGAAGGTGTGTCATGTACAGGAAGCACATAGAGTGTTAGCGGGAACTAAAAAGAACGGTACGTGTGTTTTGTTATGTGCCGTTTCCGACCCTCATTAAAAACGTTACCAGCAAACACAACAACCTCTTTTATATCATTTATATGGTCATCATCATACATAAACATCACAGGAAGCAGAAGCTACAAACACCGGAAACTCGTCACCTTTCCGTCCCTGAGGAGAGTGTTGGAGCAGAGGGTGATTCCAGGTGAGAGGACATGATGTGTGTCAGTCAGTTGCTGCTGTAGTATTTTCTAGAACAAAGGCAGCACAGACTGAATGAACACTAATCTTCCTTCTTAATTATTATGATGACTTTGAAATGCTATGTGACTTCACCCCGGATTGGCATCTTTGAAAACCTGCACCCACCTGTCGGCTCCCTCTGATCTCACCTGTCACCCTGCTCAGTGCTGTGACTCACAGAGCCTGAAACAGTCTCACTGTGTGTCATTAACATGGACAGCTGCCAGACAGATCATGTGTATTTATTTTCCTGGTCTTAGTTTTTGGGCATGGTGGAGAAAATTTGAACAATTTCTCTAAAATACTTCTAGGTAGATCAGCAGCTCCCCCCCAGCGTCCTGTTGCAGTCCACTTGATGCTGACCACAGACCACAGGTAAGTACACACTGTATTCAGTGAAGACTGCAGGTGTTTATTTAACTGATTCATTCAGTCTCCCAGTCCCAAACCTTTTGGTTATTAGAGAACTTCATATTCTCTGATTGAAGAAGATTTATGTTTTATTAATGTGCTGCTCCTTCCTGAGCAGTGGTGGACAAAGTATCAACGTCAGTACTTGAGTCAAAGTATTGATACTCATGGTCAAATCTTAGTCAACTACAAATAAAGGTTATTGGTCAAAATGTTACTCAAGTTAAAGTACTAAAGTACTTACCTTTAAAAATACTTAAATATTCCAAAGTACACACATTTTAAAATACTTAAATATTCCAAAGTACAAAGTAAAAGTACATTTTCTAATATCAGTACATTGCTGTATTGTTCTCAGTGCCCGAGTCAATCCCCGACTAACGTCTGCTTCCTGTTAATGTGGTATTTTAATCTGAAAGGGCTTTGATGAAAAGAAAACTCCTTCCTGCAGAGTGTGTATAATACTTTGTTGGTGACTGTTTGGTTTTGCTTTATTGTTTTCAAATTTCCCATCGAGAGGCTAACATGCTAACATGCTATATAGTGTTTTTTTAAAAAACGTAAACCAAAAAAAACGTGCTGTTTCCTGTCTTCCCTCTTTATCGTTCGGTTCTGCTGTCGGTCACTTCCTGCTGATTTGCACGTAGACGGTAACTCTACCTGGACAAACTGCCTGAAACACATTGCAGCATAGACTGTATATAAAGTAAGTAACG